>PVJI01013111.1:0-48939 GCA_004026765.1 Micronycteris hirsuta | reverse complement strand
GAGACGCTGAAATTAAGAACAGTCTAACAATAGACAGGGGAGAGGGGGGAGGGGACAATGGGGAGAAGAGTTTTTAGGAATCACTGTAGAGGACACATGGACAGAACTAAGGGGGAGGAGGGAGGTTGGGGGGGTGGGACGGGAGGGGAAGGGAGGGGGGAGGGGAGAGGCTGCAAATAACTGTAATTAAACAAAAAAAATTAATAAAAAAAAAAGAGTAAAGGGGAGTGATGATGCTGAAATGGAATGCAATTAAGTATGTTATAGTTATTAGCTAGTAATTGCATTACAGAATACAGCTAACGTCTGATCTTTAAATTTATATTTATATTCATTTCATATATATTTGCTATTCCCTTTTCAGATATATGAATTGCAAATGGTTTCTCCCATTCAACAGATTGTCTTCTCAACCTCATGACAGTATCCTTTGTAGGACAAAAGTTTTGATTTTGATGTAACCCAGTTTATCTATTCTTCCTTTTGTTGTTTGTGTTTTTGGTGTCAAAACCAAGAAACATTTGCAGAAATCAAAGTCATAAAGATTTGCTCTTATATATTTATTATTTTCTTCTAAGTATTTTATAATTTTTACTCTTAAATCTAGGCATGTAATCCATTTTCCTGCATGGTATGAGTTTAAGAATCAAACTTCATTCTGCATATGGTTATCTAGTTCTCTGAGCACCATTTGTTGAAAAGACTATTCTTTCCCTATTAAATTACTTCATCATCCTTGTCAGAAATCAATTGACCATAAATGTGTGGTTTAATACACAATATTTATTGGTAATTCATAAGCATTTACATTAACTGGCTTTTAACTAGTATCAATTAGTCTCAGATAACAAGCACTTCCTTTGACTAAATTTTACATTGTAAACTTATTGAATTTATTTGAAAAAGTTATTGAATTTTTTTGTTGCACTAGTAAAGAGAAATTATAAAAGTAGAAGTGGGGGTTAAATAGGTGTTAAGAAGAAGAGCACTGTAATGATATGAATGCCAAATTGGGAACATTGAACCCTGAATTCTACATTTTTTTGCCAATAACTACATGCAAAAATTAACTGGGAAATTCACTTCACTTATCTGAAGTATAAGGAAAAATGGCCTTTCAAGCTGGATTACATACAGACCCCTCATCTTACTCAACATTGTGACAATTTAATGGAGCAAAAACTAAAATTTTAAAAGGAATTCTCCTTTCATGATAAATGTGTCCTGAAATATATTAAAAAGATATAACATCAGTTATCGTTTTAATTAGTTTAGACTGTTCTAACAAAATACCATAGACTAAGTGGCTTATCAATGACATAAATTTATTTATCATAGTACTGACGACTGAGAAGTCGAAGATAAAGGTGCCAGCAGATTCGGTCTGGCTAGAGCCGATTCCTGGTTCATAGATGGCGGTATTTTCTACATGTTATCCCAGGGCAGAAGGAGTTGGTTGGGGGCGTCTCTGGGGCCTCCATTGTAAGTGCACTTACTAATTTCATTCATAAGGGTGCAGCATCCACGACCTGATCACCTTCCCAAGGCCACATCTCCAAGTACTGTCACATTAGGATTTAGGTTTTGACATATGGCATTGGGGAGGGACACACCGTCTAGTTTACAGCAATATATGTAAACTCATGTCACAGAATAAATTGTGTTCTTCAGATAATCACTGTTAAGAAATAGATGTGTCTGATATTATCCAGTTAATCAGTAGGGCATGAATTGATAATAGGCCCCTATCTTCTGAAGTTTAGATTTACTTTTCAGCACATTGTGTGTGTATATATGTTTATATATGTGTGTGTATGCATTTGTATCTGTGTGCATTGTGTGTATGTGTCATTTTTGGTTTTATAAAAAATCTATATGAATTTATAATTAATAATTCAAAAATGACAATAATAATAAAAAACATAAAAATATCTTCTAATGAACGTTCACTTTACTTCAGGTGACTATTCTTCATCCAATTATAGTAGAATCCTCTTTGTATCTTACTAATATATTGTAGAATACTCTGAATATAATCTTTTTTAAGTCTGTATCTGAAATTGCAGAAAACAGGGATCCATAAAAGGCAATTATTTATTTCTGTAGTTGTTCTTCCAAGGTCCCTCTTTTGTACTAAGTGGATAGCACTAGAACACTTTATCATATCACAAATACTCAAAAAAAGGAAAAGTAAAATTTTAAAGAGCTATACATTAGTGATTGAATGACTACATTTCCAAGTTTCCACATCTCCTAGTCCACTGAAATAGAGTAAGTATTCTCAGTATCTCAGGGCCCATGCCCTCCAAATTTCTGAACTGATCATAAAATAGACTCTCCTTTACCAGAGGATTTCAATTTAAAGCAATTAGTGTACAAACTAGTATAGACCGTGTACAGTCTTTAAAAATTCTTCTACCCTGTGAGGCAAAAGATCCTGCTTCCCCAGGATTTCAGAATGATGTTTTAGCTGTTACAGGATGAAGCAAATGACAAACTCCCAGAGCCGGGTAGAAAATGCTTTACAGATTTTCATAAAGTTAAACATAAGTAAAATTTGTCATGGGATATTCAGCCTGTGTCTTATTTACTTTCCATGCAGAGCACTAAACTGTAAGAAGTTACAGGATAATCTTGTATAACTAAGAATCCCTATTTAACCATCAAAAATTGTTCTACAGAATAATGTTGTATAACCAAAATTCTTATTCAACTATTAAAAATTGTTCATGGATTATCTATCCAATGCCGGTGGTCAGGATAATATCATGTAACCTGAACTCTCATGATCCCCAGGAACCTTGTCAACCCAATTAACCCAGCATATTCTTTGCTCTTTAAAAATGTGAAGAGTTTTGCTGCTCTTCACTTATCTCATCTCTTCATATTATTCATTTGTTGATATTATCAGTTACTAAAAGTTAGAAGCCAAACTTCCTCCAGAAAATCCTCTCTGAATACTTACAGGGACATTTACTACTAGTACTTTTTCTTGGGAATTTACTTTCTGCTACCACACATTCAGTTATCTGTCAGCGTTCTTGAGGATAATGTGAGTTCTTTGAAAGCTGAGGCATAACCGGACATATATTAATAATATACTTATCTCTCAGCCTTATAGAAAGCATTCATACAAGTAAATCATACACTGGAAAATGTTAAGCAAGGGTAATGCATTATAATTACATTGGATTTTAATTGCCAATTTTTGTATCTGCTCATCGAGATCAGGTACAGCAATCTCCTCCTTTATTGTACTTCCAGTGCTTGGAGCCTGGTATGTACTCATCGAACTAATGTTGAATAGATGGTTGGATTAATAAATGAATTGACTCAAAAGAGCAAAAGTAAAAATAAAAATGAAGTTGAGCGTTGTGTAATAGGTGTTACTAGGACAGCAATGCATGCTGATTAAAACAACAAATTAGTTGACAGAATTTAACCAGAGTAGCTAAGAAGTGCATAAAAAGATGATCAACATCTTTAGTCAATAGAGAAGTGAAAGTTAAAATGACACTGTGATACCATTACACAGCTACAAGACAGCCCAGAATTAAAAAGACTGACTGCACCAAACACTGTGGGGGATGTGGAGAAATCAGAACTCTCATACACCATCCGTGGGAATGATAATGGTACCACTACCTTGGAAAACTGTTTGGCAGTTTCTTAAAAAGTTATAGTGTAGCCATTCCACTCCTAAGTATCTGCTTAAGAAAAATTAACACACATGTTCCTATAAAGACTTACATACAGGCCCGGCTGGTGTAGCTCAGTGGATTGAGCGCGGGCTGGGAACCAGAAGGTCCTGGTTCGATTCCCAGTTGGGGCACATGCCTGGGTTGCGGGCCAGGTCCCCAATGAGGGCCATGTGAGAGGCAACCATACATTTCTCTTCCTCCCTTCTCCTCTCTCTGAAAATAAATAAATAAAATCTTAAAAAAAAAAAGACTTACATACAAATGTTTAACCCCCCCCTTTGTTTGTTTTAGCCAAAATCTGAAAACAACACTAACTGTGGTATATCCACACAAAATACTCCTTAGCAATGAAAAGCCCCACCTGTTAGTACTTGCCACAACATGGATACTTCTAAAAGTAATCACTCTAAGTAAAAGAAATCAGACTAAAGGGTACATACTCAGAGATTCAATTTATATAAAATTCTAATATATATTGATAGAACTAATGAATACTGACACTAAACAGATCAGCAATTTCCTGGGATTGGGGAGAGAAACAGGATTGAAGGATTAAATAGGTTTATGTAACAATTTTTGTGGTAGTGACTATATTATTATCTTGATTGTGTTGATGAATTTACAGGTACACAAATCTGTTAAAACTCTCAAATTATACAATTTAAATATGTGTAGTTTATTGTATGTCAATTTTATATCAATAAAGTTGTTCAAAAAAACAACTAGAGGATTCTTGGAATAAAATATCCATATATTTAACCTGGTGAAGATAATCAATACAAGATATAATTTCAGGTGTCTGAGTAGCTTACAACCTCTTTTCTGTTTTCTGGCATGTAACCAACAATTTTCACCAGTGGTTCTTAAGTCCATCTTAAGTCTTAAGGTGAAATACCATTTAATATAGTATTAATTAAAATACTTATGAGTATAATCATTATTTCCATAATTGTATTTAAATTAAATAACAAAAATTATAAATCATATTGAAATTTTAAAATGTAATTTATAACTATAAACTATAATATAAGTATGTTGTGTGAATAATATATGTAAATATACAATCATTCAACTAATGGACACTCTAAACATGTTTTCTCATTGCACATGAAATATAATGCCAACAATTTTTCCTGATTTGAAATCTTCCCTCCTGTCTATTGTTTTGAATGTCAAACACTCTTCTTTTAAGAACAGATCACCCTGTTGCAATCGTACTGACATTCTTTTTGTTCTACTTTGGGAACTTGCCCAGTTCCCTTTTCCCTCAGGGCCACTGCACTTGCTGAAGCCTTTGTCACAAACACTCCCCTCAGGTCTTCAGCATAAATCCTACTTCCTCAGGGAAGTCATCCCCATAATGCAAGCCAAATAGTCAGTTACACTTCTCAGTCACTTTTTAATCACATCACTGTTTTATTTTCTTCATTGCACTTATTTTTTACTTATCTATCTATTTGCTTATTTACTGGCTATTGTCTGTCTTCCATAGCTAGAATTTAAGTACACTGTGGTAGTGGACTTTGTTTCATTAAACTTCGTAACCCTGGAACTTAGAACATGGCTGAAAAACAGGAAGGGATTCAATAAATGTCTTTTTAAAAATACATGAAAGGTCACCACTTAGCATTGTTTAGTGTGGCAAGCAAGCCTGGTTGCTAATGGGTAGATGGCTTTGTCTGGCTATGGCATGGAAACCTATAAAGTGGTTTTAAGTGGTTAGCTTAGGTAGCATATTATGATAATAGTTTTTGCCATTTAATTAGATTGAATCCAAGATTACAGACTAGATGTCAATATATTCCACGTGGAATATAACGTTGAAAAATCAAATGTTCAAAGTGGCATATTTTTTAAAATTGAATTCTTCATTAATTTACTTAAACAGTCTTATATTTGTTTGTTAAAAATAGAAACTTTGTGGCAAAAATTCTATAACCAAGGACTTCTCCACTGACAGCTGTGTAATGGACTAGATAAGCCTGAGACATTTCCACAACAAAACAACCAGATCTTGTACCAAATATAATTTTTGTCACATTTACGTTTTCCGTGAAAGTAACAGAAACTTCAAATAGCCAAAAAACAACTAAATGAACAAGTACAGTAAGCCGTCTGAAGAGCGGCAACGACTGTGCCAGAGAAAGAATTTACTTGACTCTCCAGATTCTGCTGGGGATACTTCAGGGGAGCTAAGATTTCCCCAGGTCAGTAACTGCCCCCAATTCTCAGCAGAATCAAATGTAATGTTTTTAAAAGAAAGGTATTTTCAAATTTAGGCCTCAAATTTTCCACAGGTTAGTTACATATGAGTTCATAAATAAAGCTCACAAGCACACTAAAAACAAGAGCCCATAGACAGTATCTGGCAGAAACAACAACAAAAAGATTTACACTAAGAAGGAAATTACAAATTAGAATTTATAGATAGACCTAACAGACTATGTATCATATATTTACAAAAATATGGCAATATGTAAAAAGAACAAACCAACACTTTAATTTCACATATTACCAGGAAAAGTTGAAGCAAATCAAATTATACCTTAAAAATAAAATGTAATTGTTTTAATTGGAAATATATGGATAATACCAACTTAGGCCCAACTGAATATAATGTAAAAGATATAGATGATAAAGCTAAAGTAATTAGCCATAATGAATCAAAGAGAGTAAAGAGATTAGAGAGTTTCAACTGTTTTTAAGGTTACGTGCAAAGGTTAATATCCATCTAAGGGTGGTCACAGGGAAAGGAATGAAGGAAAGGCAATGACTAATGAAAAGAAATTAATCATTGCCCAAGTGTTCGTCAGTGGATGAGTGGATAAAACTCTGGGATATTTATACAATGGAATACTACCCATCTGTTAAAAAAAAATGTACCCTTTGTGACAGCATGAACAGACCTGGAGAACATTATGCTAAGTGAAATAAGCCAATCAGAGAAAAACAAATACCATGTGATTTCACTCATATATGGAATCACATGAACAAACTGAACTAACAAGGAGGACAGAGAGACTCATAGATGGAGAGCAGGCTGAGAGCTAGTGCGGGGACGGAGGTTAGGGGTGGAGGGATGGAGCAGAAAGGAAAAAGGACTCATGGACATGAACAACAGCGTGGTCATCACTGGTGGAAGAGAGTGTAAGGGAATTAAATGGCAATGGAAAAATACAATAATTGTATATATATATATATATATATATATATATATAAAGGAAAACAAGAAAAAATAAGTGTATATACATAGGAAGTGCCATGTCTTCTAAACATGATAAAAATAAATAAAAGTCTAGAGACACAGTAATAAAACTAAAGAATGGCCAAAACAGTATTATTTTTAATCCATTCAAGAGAAAAGACAGATATATAACACTCCCAGTGTTAGACAGTGGACTTCTCAATGGCAACTACAGAAGTCTGCAGACTGTAAAATATCTTTAAAATCCTCAAAGGAAATGTTGACTTATCAAGAATCACAAAACATATAAAATTATGTCTCAAGAATAAAGATAAAATTAAAATTATGTTAGGTAAAATTATGAGAATTTACCACCAATATGTGATCATAAAAAAAGTCATTTGAGGTAAAATAATAGAAATAGATTTTTTAAAGAACCCTATATGAGACTTTATTTTTGACTATTGAATTCAATATTAATCATCTAATTCCATAAAATACTTTAATCACATGAAATAAATTTAATTTTGATGTTCTTGGTTTTATATTTGTTAAGACTTCTGTTTGTATTATTATAGAAAAGCTATAAGATTAGAAAATGTAGACATAGAGATAATTTCAAGTTTATACATATTTAAGTTATTTTTCTTAAGAATAATATAAATGAACCTCAGGGATCCATGATACATTGTATTTAAACAAGTACTTGAACATGTTTAAATATGATAAATATGAACTAGATAATTTCTAACATCTTCTGAAGCTCTAAAATTGAAAGATTTCATTTCTGAATCAATTATATAAAGTGTCACTACCTTGACAGCTTCAACTTATTCTTGTATCTTTCTGTCATTAAGTCTGTTTAGAGGGTGTGAAAAAAGAGGTATGCTTCAAGCTTTCAAGAATCAGATACAGTGACTTATTGGAAGCCTTCACACTCATGCCTATTCGATCTTCTAATAGCTATTATACATCCGTGAACATAATACAAGGGGAGACCTAAAAAATCAGAATAATCTTCTAGAGGGCGGGCCCCTTTGTAGTACAGGCTTCCCCCACCTGTACTACAGGTGAGAGTCCTAGGAACCCATATATATCAGTGTACTAGCAGGTAGTGTTGTGAGAGGCTGTGTTCGGCTTCGGTGAATTTTTTTTTGGAAGATTCTTTCAGCGCTTTTGCTCACTTCATGATGAGTGACTTATGAGCGCACCTGCCCATACCACGCTGAGTATTCAGCAATTTTTTTACCAAAAATGGCAGGACCCCCACGCTTCACCCTCCCTATGCACCGGGTCTCACCCTGAGTGACTTTTTTATGTTTCCCCAGAGGAAAAAAAGTCCTCAAAAGGAAACATTTTGCTGATGCAGAAGAGGTGAAACAAAAAATGGCAGAAGCACTAAAAGGCATCAAAATCGATGAGTTTAATAACTGTTTTGAGCAGTGGAAAAAAGTCTCAGTAGGTGTATTGCATCAAATGAAGAATACTTGGAAAGTGACTGAAGTTTAAACATGCAAGAATAAATACCCAATTTTTTAATAAATAAATTCCATTTGGGGCAAGTGTACCCCTTCATACATACCAATTAAAATGTAATTGGACAAAGAGGACAATATGATTAGAAGGATTTGGTTAAACCAGTGTTGCTTACTAGGTACCCTAGGGTTATTTTAGGCTAGAAAATGTTTTGTTATGCAGGGCAGACATGTATATTCCAGGAAACCTGGCATCTACAACCCCAAAACACTGAATGTCAATGTCGTATATTAGTCTTTTTGACACTGTAAAACATGTTCAAACATTTCTAAATGCCCCTAAGAGGAATGGCACAATATTTCCCCTGGCTAAGATCCATTATCCACCCTGAGCAAAACTAGATTTCTGTTGCAAATTAATAAGTAATGAATGGGAACCTGTCAGGCTGTTACAGTGCCTACAAATGAATTCTAAATTCCCTTTCAGTTCTAATATCTACAGTTCTATGCAGATAAATTAGGATCAAACTAACACATTTGCTTATAAAAAGCTTACTATTTCAACATTGTATTCTCATAAGTAAAAAAACTATACTTTTTCAGTATGAGCAGGAATATTTCTTTCTTTTTGTTTCAATACAACACTGCTACAATAACCAAGTGATGTAAATTATAAAATTTTCAAACATTTTGCCATTTTGGAAAATTAATATTTTGAGTCACACTGGGGAATCAGAGGGAACTAAAAATCACCACAGAACCAAATGATCTGGTGGTTATACCAAAAATGATCTTAAGTGCATGGCTCAGGAGCAAGTTGAGAGTGAAAACTCGGGACTACTGCACTTATTTTTAAAGAAATTTTAAAAAATGTTCTTAATGGATACAATTCTAGCCTTGATAACAGAGGTCCTGCCATTCATATTGTTACGCCAAGCACTAAATGTAACATATTATGCTCAGTAACGATTTGTTGAATAAATGAATTTCTGCCTTTAAATTTTACCTCTAAGAAACTTGCAGCAATGGGAAGATAAAGACAATAAAACCATCTTCTATGTCTTCATAAAATCATTTGCAACACATTCTCATGTATAAATAAAAGTGTAAGTGTATTCAGAAACAGAGCAAGTTACACTAAAAGTTTCCTGCTTTTTCTCTAAAAGCAGTGGTTTAAAAATCTTAGTCTCTGGATCTCTTTGGTCTTTGTGATAGGGGTGCCTCCAGGGTTGTGGGTAGGCTCTTTTGAAGGATGAATGGAACAAGAATGTTAATGGGCAGAGCTTGGCCACTCACACCTGCTCTAACTATGCGTGTCATTTTTATCTTTTTATTTATTTGCATTCTATGTAAAATTTTAGCATAAATACACTACTAAAAATAGTTGGGAATCACTGGTCTACAAGCATGGATGGGTATGGTGGTACCGTCATCGTTGCTCCATTACCAGGTATGAAAAATGTCCTTTGAGGTGTGTGCATGGATGTCCACTTTCAAAAAAAAAAAAAAAAAAAAAAAGGTTAACCATTTTCAATGGCAAAAGTTACCTACATAATATCTACCAAAATAAAAAGGGTTCTGGGGACTGGAATCTTGTATTTGTGTCAATACCAACGCCTCCTAGAGGGAAAATGGAAACTGACCTTGAAATGAAGATTATTTTATTCAATATTCATTCTAAAACTGTGCAAGGTACTGGGGAAAGAAATTAATAGGAGATAATTTCTTCTCTTAGAGTGTACTAGACAGCACATAATAGTCCTGCAAGATGACTTTTATCTCTTAGAGAATCAGTTCTACTTATAACTCTCATCAGAACAGTGCAATGTAACACAGACTGCATCCTTTCAGTCACAGTAATTAAACCAAGAGCAGACAACTTATATACATTCAGCCAATTATATTTCTCTATGTGGAATTTGGAATTAGGTCACCTATTCTGAGGCACTAAGGTATAGAGAAAAGATGGGGAAATAATGTACAGAAAAGAGGGCCCAAGCTGGCAATTGGGAAAGATAAATCCACATACAGATGGACTAAAATTATAAGGAACATAGACTGAGGGCCTTGCAAAGAGAAATAGCTTGCAGACATGAATGGAAGAAATGTGCAAAGAAAAAGAACTGAGAGAAAGAGAGGAAGAGAGAGATGCCCCTAAAGACAGCTTTTTAGACCGTGTGAGGCCCGATAATATCACTAGCAAGTGGATTCCATGCTATTCTTAGGATCCTCAAAATGAACCTCTTTTTGTGTAGTTATTTTAAGTGCATGTAGGTTCCCCATTCTTTAGCTAAGTGATTCGTGATAGGAAAGGATGGTTTTATTGCTTCAATTTCACTCCCTAATTTTAAATAATAACTATGTATCTTTAATACTGCTAAAAGGCAATTCAAAAACACCATGTCACACTGACCTTTGCAATAGAATCTCAATTGTATTGCTTACCTACATTTTCGCCAGTGAGAAACAACAGTTGCATGAGCTCTCTGGGTATATATTCTGAATACTAGAGTTGGAAAATTCTTAGTAGTGAAATAAGGACTACAAAGGAGACAATTTTTTAAACAGTATTTAAGAAAATATTCTTGGAGTTTCCAGATAAAATATATTTTAAGAAAGACTTGGGACCCTATAGACTACTTCTACTAGGTAAAAATATTTGAAAGTTTGACATAAATTAATAAACTAAAAGAAGTAAGCTCTCTATGTCATAAAAACTACAGGCTTCCATACATTCGAGCTGCATGGGCTTTGGCTCTCAGTTTTAAATGTACCCAAATTAGGCAATAATGATCAAGGCCAAGAAAATCCTGGTGAGTGATGACCAGATGTGAAGACCTGATGTTCTCAAGGACAAGACTGGGTCATTATTTCCCACTGGGTCTGAATTCCCAGGGGATATCATAAGCTGAGATTTATACTTTGACTATAGACTTAAAGGGATGCAGAGGATTTTCATGTATTTCTTTTTTTTACTGGTTTCTACTTACAATCTATTTGTTGAATTTCATGTAAACACAAGTTCACCATTATCTCTACAAACAGGATACTGCATACCAATAAACTTTAATCAGATTGAATTAAGGAAGAAAATGGAGCAAAATATTTTTAAAATATTTTAAAGCTATTATAATAATTATAGTATTTTACATACCATTTAAATATAGTATACGTATAACAAACATATAAGATATAAGTGAAAAATATTCAAATTTGTTATTAGTTCCCTATGTGACAGGAATGTTTACAGATGTATTTCATTTAATCAAAACCATTGTTTGAGGAGTGTATTATTATCTCTATTTTTGAAGATGTAAATTTTGGAGTACAGATAAGTTTAGTAACTTGTCCTAGTATAAAAGCTCCCAACTTCCTCTGTTCACGACACCAGTGGCAGCTCAGTGCATTCTACGTGGTGCCCCTATGCTAACAGACATATACTACAGACAGCTTCCAGAGCGGCGGCTCTCCAGATCCTCACTCCAATGAGACAACCGCAATAGGTGAAAATTACAAAACACAACCATTTAAAGTCCATAAAATTTGTCCTAAGGGTTCACAGTGAAAAAAAAGAAACATGTATTTAAGAAAATACACTAAATCTCAGTACAGACAGTAACAGTCTGCACTTGAGCCACCACCTGCTTCCTCTCCTCCCCCTCTCCAGCTCAGTGTGATGGAAGTTCCACGAGAGGGTGAGGCCAAGAAGACAAGGCTGCAATCCCTGCAGCTCTCGTCGAAGGGCTATAATATGTCTACCAGAGGCCAGGCCGCCATCATTTATCACCATCCTCCTGCATGGCTCTGCATGGTAGAGACTAAATGAAGGCAAGTATGGCTAAGAAGGTATGGGATCACTTTTCCACCCAGTCCCCGCTCATGACACGGAGTTTTGATTTACAGGTATGACAGGCCAAGACTGCCTTAGCCCAATCACCCTTGACTCAGCTCACTTTTATGGTGAAGTTCTATGCTGGCAGATAAGACAAGAAGGTTAAAGGCTACTATCCTGCATAACACTCTGCTTCTACAGCAGGGATAGCACTCGAGGTGGTGCAGGCCGCTTGACCCTACCCTAGTCCTTGACAAATAATGGTTCAGAGATTTTGCCTGGTGCAGGAGGTAGACCATTGAAACAGAGTGATGTGAAGCTCTCTCAAGGAAGTTGACTTCATTTTGAACAGAGTATGGGGAATTTCAAGCCTAATGGGTGCTCTCAGAAACAATGCATCCTTAGAGGCAAGCAATTAAGAGAAGGCTGGCAACTTCAAGGAAGCAACACACTAAACCATAAGCAAACAGTTTATTAGAGAGAACCAGGAAAAGGAATGGTTAAAAATAGCCCTATTCAAGCCCTGGTTGGTGTAGCTCAGTGGATTGAGTGCGGGCTGGGAACCAAAGGGTCCCAGTTCGATTCCCCTTCAGGGCACAAGCCTGGGTTGCAGGCGGGTTCCCAGTGAGGGCCATGTGAGAGGCAACCATACATTGCTGTTTCTCTCCCTCTCTGTCTCCCTCTCTTCCCCTCTTTCTAAAAATAAATAAAATCTTAAAAAAATATGTTTAAAAAAATAGCCCTATTCAAATCAGAACAATCTCAGAGGCCAGCCTCAAAAACTCTGCCTGCAATTACTGGAGGCTAACAGCTGCATGTGTTCTGGAGACAGATCAACCGAGAGGCTGGTGAAAGGGACATCGTGAGCCCTGCTAAGCAAATATCAACCCAGGGAAACCAAACCAGTTGGTAACTTGAATCGACAGAAAAAGAAATGTTTAAGAAGGTTAATATAACAGAAACTATAAATAAATAGTTTCACTTTATCTTTCAGCATTTCTAAAAGATAACAAATTATATAAAGTAATAACTATAACAATCCATTTTTGGATTTGTTAGATATATTAGTGTTATATATATAACAGTAATAGCATAAAATATAAAATATAAAATACAGCTTATAACTATAATCTTTTTTCTAAATTAACTATAAATCTTTAAAAATTATAATTTTCTACTTCTGTAAAGCAATGCCATATAATTTTTATAGGTATTGTATAGATTTTTCTGTTTCATTAATCATCATGGAAATGCAAAATTAAAACTATAATAAGATATCACCTCACTCCTTTCAGAATGGCTATCATCAAAAAATAGTAAGTGCTGGTGAGAATGTGGAGAAACTGGAACCCCCGTGCACTATCGATAGGAATGTAAATGGTTCAGCCACTATGAAAAAACAGTATGGAAGATCTCAAAAAAAAAAAAAAAAAAAAAAAAAAAAAAAAAAAAAAAAAAAAAAAAAAAAAAAAAAAACAATATGAGCAGAAAGAACTACATGATCCAGCAATCCCATTTCAGGGTATTTATTCAAAAGATTTGAAATTAAGATCTCAAAGAGATATTTGCATTTCTATATCATTATTCACAATGGCCAAGATATGAAAATAACCTACATGTTTATCAGCAGAAAAATTAATAAAAATATTGTATACATACAATAGAATATTTTTCTACCTTAATAAGGAAGAAAAGTCTGGCACATGCTACAATATGAATGAACATTGAGGACTTTATGCTAAGCAAAACAACCTAGTCACCAATGGAACATAGTGCGTGACTTAACTTACATGAGGTACCTAAAAGAGTCAAACACATGGAAGCTAAGAGTGGAATGGTAGGTGGTATCCAGAGGGTGGGGCGAGGGGGATATAGTGAATTGGTAGTCAATGTGTATAAATATTCAATTATGCAAGATTATTGAGTTCTAGAGAGCTGCACAGCACTATGCACATAGTTAACAATATTGGGTTGAACACTTAAAAACTTGTGAAGAGTAGATCTCATGTTAACTTTTCTACTACAATAAAAATAAAGAAGTAAATGAGCTCAGCAAAAGACAGCATATACAGTAAATATTTAAAAGACCAATAATAAAGTACCCAGGAACGATTTCTAACAAAACTGGTACAAACATATTTTCTGTGGAGACCACAAAAATTACTAAAATAAATTAATATCTAAATAATTGTAAAGACACTCCACATTCATGAATTGAAACTGTGAAGACTGTTAGGATGTCATTACGCCTCAAGTTAATTTACAGATTCAATGTGATAGCTATGAAATCCTTATCAGCTTATAAGCTGATTCTAAATTCATAAGCAAATTCATGGTACCCTGCATAGCTAAAACAATCTTGTGGAAAAAAAGAGATAGAAGATTCATACTTCCTGATTTAAAAACTTTCTACAAAGTTACAGACTTTGTAAATTAGGATTGCATGGTACTAGCCTAAGGGTAAATACATACATCAATGCAATAGAATTAGAAGTATTGCTTTAGTTGTTGACTTTTGACAAGGGAACCAAGATAATTCAATAGGAAAAGAAAATTTGTTTCAACAAATGGTGTTGGCAAACTGGATATTCATACGCAAAAGAATAAAGCTGAACCCCTTTCTCACATCATACACCAAAATTAAAACAAAATATGTCATAAACCTAAATGTAAGAGCTTAAATGATAAGATTCTTAGAAAATACAGGAAAAATTTTCCATAACCTTAGGTTGGGCTATGTATTCTCACATATGACAGACATCACAAGACAAAAATAGATAAATCTGACTTCATTAAAATTAGAAAATAATTCATCCTTCAGTGGATACCATCAAGAAAATAAAAAGACATCCCACAGACTAGGAAATATATTTGCAAATCATATGTCTAATAATAGACTTTTATTCAGATTATTAATACGTATATAAAACTCTAGAAACTTGATAATAAGAAGTAACTCAAGTAACAAATAAGCAAAACTATGAATAGATTTTTTTCCAAATACATACCAATTTCCAATAAGCATATTAAAAGTTCATTAACCTTGAAGGAAACGCAAACAAAAACCAGAATTATACACCACTTCATACCAATTAGATGGCTGTACCAAAAAAATAAATAAGTACAAATGTTGGAGGGGATATGAGGAAATTGAAACTCTATACATTGCTGGTGAGAATATAAAATAATGAAATATTTTGCAAAACAGTCTGGCAGTTCCTCAAATAGACAGAATTAAGACTCAATAATTCCACTCCTAGCTACTGGAATATACTCCAAATAAAATGAAAATGTGTTCACACAAAAACTGGCACACAAATGTTCATAGCAGCTTTATTCATAATAGCCAGAAAGTGGAAATAACCCAAATGGCCACCAAATGATGGATGGATAAATTAAGTGTACCTAATGACAACAGAAGGCTATTCAGTAATAAACAATAATGAAGTAGATACATGCTACAACATGATAAACTTGGAAAGCGTCATGCTAAGTGAAAGAAGCTAGTCACAAGGCAGTCACAGAAGACCACACAGTGCATGATTACATTGAGACGGAAAGTCCAGAAGAGGCAACTGTATAGAGACAGAGAGTAGATTAACAATTGTCTGGGGCTGGAAGCTGCGGGTGGGGAATGAAATAAAGAATTACTGCTACTGTTCATGGAGGTTCTTTTGGAGAAGGGGTGCTAAGAATCTTCTAAAATCAATTTTGATGACAGTTGCACAAATCCGTGAACATAGGAAAACTACTGAATGGAAAAGAGCAGTGATGACAAAGGTTATAAATGTGGCATCCTTCCCAAAGTCTTTCTACTTACAATGGGTATGCCACACACCTCCCCCCTCTTTGAGAGGATCAATTAGGGCCTAGGTTTGTTATTTTAAAAAGTTATTTTAAATAAAAGTGAACGTTTACATTACAATTCTACTTTAAAAATCCATTCTATATCTAAAATCTTAAGAATGAAGTGCTCCTACTCTCTCTTTATCAACAAATTATTAAACACAAAATTAAATAAAAAGCTCACAGGCATTATTCAAGTCTTCGTCACTTGTATTTCATAAAAAGGCCATTTCCATTAAAATAGCATTACATTACCAAAAAAAGGACTTTTGCCGGGGGTGTTTTTTTAATCAGATAAGCTGTCCTAATAACATTTTGCTTCAGCTAATGGTAAAATTAGTTTCTGTTCCCTAAGCACATATCAACTTATAGCAGGAATGAGCAGACTTTCAACTTTCTACGCAATGAAAGGAAACTACCTACAATTAGAGATGGGCTAATTCACAATAATCAGAGTATACCAGACAGGTAAATATGAATTAACAGTACTGCTAACCCTTTTAAAATTTTAATTGAATTCTACCCCCAAAAAATCTTTTTAATTAAGTATAGAAGAAAAATATCACAATTGATTTAAAATCATACAGAAAAAATTATCTTACATTCCAAAATTGTCTTATTTAAATTGTAAATGAGAAATTGTTGTTTATGGTTCCTTCAACATTTTAGTAAAAATCAAGACAAATGATGAATTGATCTGTTTAAATAATTTAATGAAATCACATCATGATATTTACCAGTCATTCTTGCATGCACAAAGCCTTAAAGTTCTGTCATGACTTCTAATAGCATGTATTAAATATTTACAAGAAGGACAAAGCAACCACATTTTGATCTGGTTATCTAAATGAATTCTTTGAAGGTGAAGGTTAGACTGAAGATCTCTTCTTTTATAAGATGAAGGATCCATACTAATATTTTATGCATGAAAAAGTACAGTAGTTGTTGATGATCAAGAAATATTGATTAGTTGATGTGAGGAGCATCAATAATGAATAGTTTTCTTTTTGCTCTGACTTTAAAACATACTTTCCTAATATCTGATTTTTCTAAAACCAAATTTTTCTCACTTCACAATATTAAAATAAAATTCAGTTTAACTCGACACCTATTTACTAAATACCTATTATGTGCAACAAGTTGGATGATGCAGAGCCTTGAGGAGGGTACTAAGGCAAGGTGGAGAAGCTCTGGCTTCACCTTCTCTCCACCCCCAAACTGAAATATGCATACGAATCACCCAGGGATCTTGGTTTGGGGTGTTTCCTAGGATTCTGCATTTCTAACAAGATACCTGGTGATGTCCACAATGCTCACTCAGATTATTCTGGAGAGGCAGGGGATTCAGACAATGAATGCTGTAATTAATAAGAATGGGAGAAGCTCCATTATAACCCCCCTCAAAAAAGCCCCAAAGAGATTGTCTAGTATATGGAACAGTTAGTTATCTGGAAGGCTGAGGACTACTTTTCTATGAACAGAGATCATAGAAAAAGGGCAATCAAAACACAGGGAAAACACTAATAAAAATGTCAGGGTAGATTTTTAAGTTCAGTTGTTGATAGTTGTGAGTTGCCATTTTACAGTTCATAGTTTTTATCATTTTCTTTTTCTTAGATAAGTCCCTTTAACAGTTCATATGATAAGAGCTTGGTGATGATGAACTCCTTTAACTTGACCTTATCTGGGAAGCACTTTATCTGCCCTTCCATTCTAAATGTTAGCTTTGCTGGAAAGAATAATCTTGGATGTAGGTCTTTGCCTTTCATGACTTTGAATATTTCTTTCCAGCTCCTTCTTGCCTATTAGGGTTCTTTTGAGAAATCAGCTGACAGTCTTAATGGGCACTCCTTTGCAGGTAACTCTCTCCTTTTCTCTTGCTGCTTTTAAGATTCTCTCCT
Organism: Micronycteris hirsuta; assembly: GCA_004026765.1. Taxonomy (NCBI): domain Eukaryota; kingdom Metazoa; phylum Chordata; class Mammalia; order Chiroptera; family Phyllostomidae; genus Micronycteris; species Micronycteris hirsuta. Next base: position 31,000 of record PVJI01013111.1, on the reverse strand, counting down.
TATCTTTAATCTAAGCAAACAACTAGAACAGGAATAGAATTACAGAAATGGAATCACTTGGAAGGTTATCAGTGGGGAGGGGGAGGAGGGAAAATGAAGGAAAAGGTACAGGGAATAAAAAGCACAAATGGTAGGTACAAAATAGACACGGGGAGGCTAAGAATAGTACAGGAAATGGAAAAGCCAAAGAACTTATATGTATGACCCATGGACAAGAACTCAGTGGGGGATGCTGGAGGGAAAAGGGGACGTACAGCAGAGGGGAATAAAGGGGAGAAAAAATTGACCAACTGTAATAGCATAATCAATAAAATAAACAACAACAACAAAAAAAACTATTAGGGTGGAGAATCTAGAAGACGTAGCATATTTGGAGAGAATACTAAAATAACATGAGTAAGGAGAATGTACAGTTCATAAGGGAGAAATAAAGCAGGTTCAAAACTAACAAAATATAAATAACATGCTTTATTCTGTTCATGTTAATAATCATCCTTAATGTAATATTGCCCTTATAAAGTGTTTTCCTCAGGATGCTCTTGTAACAACTTTAAGACAGATTTTTGTTGTTGATATAGTGACTCATTATATTTTAAAGATAATAGATTAATTGCCTTGGACAAGATTAAACAGCCAGCCAGCAATGGATCCAAAATCCAAAATTAACTTTTTTCCACACAGAACACTGTCTCCTGTAACTAGTTGTAAAATACAGAGAAAAAATTTTTGAACAAAAAGTTAACAATCTGAAAGAAAAGTAAACATTTTTTTTGTAAAATCTACTTTTTCACAGTGGTCAGGTGACTTGAAAACTCTTTTCTTTTTTTCTGACTTTAAAGGGAGTTCACCTAATGTCTCGTTGTTAAATATGATACAACTTGTTGGCTTCGGTCAGGCTCCTTACAAAATGAGAAAATAAACTTCCATTCAGAATTTTCTAATAATTTTGTTCAGAATGTGTATTGGATTTTAAAAGACTACACATTTAATCAATACATAACTGCCATATCCCAGGTACCATCTATAATTCATAGAACACAATCATAAAAATGAAAAGGGAACCAACTCTATGGGAAAACATATTTGCCAATGATATCTTGGACAAGGGTTTGAGCTCCAAAATATATAAAAAACTCACATGATTCGACATCAGGAAGACAAACAGTACAATTAAAGAAAGAACAAAGGACTTGAACAGACACTTCTCCAAGGAGGACATACAGAGGGCACATAAACACATGGATGCTCAACATCACTAGCCATCAGAGAGATGCACATTAAAACCACAAAGAGATACTGCTTCACACCAGTCAGAATGGCCATCATTAACAAATCAACAAACAACAAGTGCAGAGGAGGATGTGAAGAAAAGGGAACCCTAGTGCCCTGTTGGTGGGAATGCAGACTGATGCAGCCACTGTGGAAAACAGTATGAAATTTCCTCAGAAAACTAAAGATGGAACTGCCTTTTGATCCAGTGATCCCACTGCTGGGATTATATCCTAAGAACCCTGAAACACCAGTTCAAAAGAACCTATGCACCCCAATGTTCATAGCAGCACAATTTACAATAGCAAAGTGCTGGAAGCAACGTAAGTGTCCATCAGTAAATGAGTAGATCCAAAAGCCATGGTACGTTTAACATTGGAATACTACTCAGCAGGAAGAAAGAAGGAGCTCCTACCTTTTTGACAGCATGGATGGAACTGGAGAGCATTATGCTAAGTGAAATAAGCCAGGTGGCAAAAGACAAATACTGTTATAAGTGGAATCTAATGAACAAAACAAATGAGCAAAATAGAACCAGAGACATGGAAGTAGGGAACAAACTGGCAGTGACCAGAGAGGAGCAAGGAGGGGGATTACAGGGGAAAGAAGGGGAAGGGTCAAGTCCAGGAAGATGTAGAAATGACCCATGGTAATGAACAAGAGGTTGGGGACTGACTGATGGGGGAAGACGGGTGAGGCAGGAGAGAGCAATGGGGGAAAATGGGGATAACTGTAACTGAACAACAATAAAGAAAGATGATTTCAATAAGCTGCCAAATTAGTCTCAGAAAAGTCTAGAAAATGAAACACTTTTTAATTTGATTATAGGTTATTTTAAAAATACATTAGAAACTCACTAATCTAAATGAAGATGTTTAGAATAACTGCAAAGTCTGAATAGTTTAAAGTAATTCAATTATCTTCATTATGGCTACATATAGTTACACAAAGTGGCTTACAATACTTGAATTAAATTTTATGATAGGGTTAACAGACACCAGGAACAATGTCAATGAATATATGACCTTAACTTATGAATCACACTTATATCTTTGTAAACTGATATTTTGCAAGGGTTTATGGCTACTTATTCCTTTAAGAAGTTTGAATAACTGTTTAAACAGTTAATCTGTAATTTGTGTTGATCAAATAAAGGTAATATTTATTAGTTAAACCAGGTGAATCTCCACAAATACTATCAATAAAAGCATAATACATAAGGGTTCAATAACTGTAATTTATGCCATTTATTATTTCAATACCTTATTTTTAGAAAAAATGTGCATCTAGTGTATACAAAGAAATTTATGTGTAAGGAAAATGTGTGATTTTAACATGTAAAATTATTGGCAGAAATGGAAAACATCTATTAATAAGTACCTGCATATGAGAGAAAAAAATGAAAGTCTATATATTTCCTAAATGTATTACATTGAAACCTAACAAAATTAAAAATTGAAATGAATGTAAATGTTTCTTTGAAAATTCTTTCTAATACAATGTTAAAAATCTAAGCTATTTTAAACAACCTGAGCTTTGAAGACTCTATAGCTCAAAAAAATGGATTTTCATTTTCACTTTAAATTGAATGTAGAGTATGATGAATATTGGTCTCAGTGTTAAAGATTAAAAATTCTCAAGTTGAACTACCATTTCTTTTGTAAAAGTTACTTATATATTTTCCATTCTTATAGTACCAAGGCACACTTCAGGAGATACCAAATGGCTCCAGAATGTTAAAAAGAAATATATTTAATTGCATGCACAGCACATATCTATCTGTCATCTATCTATTATTTATCTCTCTATGTATGTATTGCAGTTCTATACATTTATCAATGTATATAAATCATAATTGTATTGTGGAATTAAAGTTTATTTACTATTTGTAACTATCTTGTAATTTTTTTTTCTTCTTATCGTGACATTTTTTATTATATACAAGGTTAAAAAGCATACTAAAACCAAAGATGATAAGGTGGTTAAAATAGGTTCAATTTGGGCACTACTACCTTTGGTTAAATTCTGGGTTATCTTGAATATTTTATTAAGTGGACATTTGGGCTGCTTTCAGAGTCTAATATCAAATAGACATGCCATAATTAGTAAAACATATTTTTAAAACTTTAGTATTTGTTTTGTAATATTTGTTGTTGCAATAATAAAATAGAGTATTTAAAATAGAAAGTGATTTTTCATGCTTATACATAATAAAAGAAACCAAAAAATATGATTAGGACATATAAATACCATGAGTCTACAAGCCAAATCTGCTTAAATATGACCATAGGTACTTACTGTCCTATTAACAGTGCCTTCCCCTTGACATTGTAAGAGTCAACTCAGCGAATAAATATTTAAACTTTCTACCATGCATAGCATTACGTTGTATTGAGATTATTGATGGTGCTTCTAACTTTGACCCTCAGAAAATCAATGAACTGATGCTGAGATATTTAAATGGTATACGCCCTCACAACAGGAGTACACCAAATTATCAAGATAATAATTGTCTTCAATTTCAGAACTGTAACATCCTACATATAGGTTACATCAATAACAAAGAACAGAACATCAGGGAGGAACTGTTTTCAGAAGGAACTGAGGAACCACTGCGTGATAGATTGAAAGCATTCTGAAGCCCCACTCCCTGCTAAGTCTTGCTGCTAATATGCCTGGAATTCTTGTGCTCAGTAACAGCAGAGAGTATTCAAATGCAATTTGGTAGATGTCCAGTATTTCTTTATGAGCTGTGAAAATTAATTATAGGCAATATTTAAAATTAAATCAGTCATTAATTTTAAAACGAAGAAATTAATTTAATATTCTACCATGATATCCAATGTATACTCATATTGTTGATACCATGAAGAGATTGATAAATTTTAATATAAAAGTAAGCTTTGTTTTCTTCTTGAACTGGTTAGCTAAAATTCTTATTGAGTTTCTAAGGAAAATAAAAAGGGAACGAATTAAGGAACATCTAAGTTTATACCTCATAAAATGATTATACCCGATTTAATTATCAGCATTAAGTTTAAAATTCTGTTTTAAATTTTTATATACAGCAAGATATGTATGTGTCTTACATAAAAAAAAAAAAACAACAGATAATTTTAATTGATTATGGTAGCTATTGACAACAAGAAGGAATCTAACAGTCATTGAGCTCTCTGTCCCAGGCACTGGTTCTCCCGGACTTGTAACCGTCTGCAAGGCTGTCAGGTCCACTCTGTTCCCTCATCTCTCTCCCTGCGGCCCCTCTGTCTCTCTGGGCCAGCATTGTCTCAGTTGCTCAGTGCCTCCCACTTATTCTGTTCCCTCTGATTGAAATGCACCTTCCTCTTCTCAGCTAAGCCCTACCCACACACTTTGGGCTATAAAAATCTGTTCTTCCTATTTATTGATTTATTGATTTTCTTAAGTGTGTGTGTGATTTATCTAATTGATATTAGTATCAATGTTAGAATCAAGATATACAAAAGTGGATATATGGGTTCTGTGTCCTTCTGCACTAGTATAATTACAACATTTGGTTTGGCCATTAAAAAAATTTCTTCAGCCCTGGCTGGTGTGGCTCAGTGGATTGAGCACTGGCCTGCGAACCAAAGGGTTGCTGGTTCGATTCCCAGTCAGGCATATGCTTGGGTTGTAGACCAGGTCCCCAGTTGAGGGCCTGTGAGAGGCAATCACATATAGATATTTCTCTTCCTCTCTTTCCCATCCCCTTCCCCACTCTAGACAATAAAATAAAATATTTTTTAAAAAATTCTTCAATGAATGAATATTCTATTTGCACCATTTAGTACATCCTTTTTAAAAAATTCATGACCAAAATTCATGCATATTCACCATATTACTTTCCAAGCCATTGTGTGCATTTTCAGTTTTTGGAGCACCAATTTTGAACTTGACTCAAAATATCCAAAAGCAGTCATAGCCAGTTTAGTTTGGACTTTCAAACTGAAAATAAAATAAAGGAAATGTGATAAACTATAATAATGACACATTTTGTCATAGGATGGTAGTCAAGTAAATTGTAAAATGATAACATTGGGCAAAATCAAGAGCCCTTCCTGGAAAAATTGTTCTCAGACAACTGTCATAACAAACAAAACAATTAAAGTAATAAACAAGTGTACTTAAAATACTGCCCTTTTGAATGGGGGGGGGGGAGTATCATGGTGACAAGAGAGATCAGAACATGCCTGGGCATAAGACAAAAGTTTCTCACAAGCGGTGGCTACCACCTAGCACCGGGTATTCATGAGTTTAACTAGAATTTGGAAGATTGGACTTAAAAGAAAATAGATTACCATTCAAATGTTCAGGTTCTTTTAAATGACACATTAATTTTAAGGTTAAATATATATTGCATATGATTTAATGAAAGTGTATTGAAGTCTACTATAAAGAAACAAACGCAATTTTATAACACTTTTTTATGTATTGTTGTTCAGTTACAGTTGTCCCGCCTCTTCCCCATTGCTCCACCCTACCCTGTCCCCCCACTCACACAGTCAGTGTCCCCACCGTCCGTGCCCATGAGTCCTCTATTCGTGCTCCTTTGCTTGTCCCTTCCCCTTTTTCATAACACCTTTAAATATTATAAAAGAAATTTCTATGAAGTGGTTTAATCGTTAAAATTGTTCACATTATCTCTCAGTAGGAAATACCTGGCTATCTTCCTAGTTTTTTCTAGTGTGATTCAAGAATGAAGTATCTTGGGAATGAACTAAAACATATTATCAATAAAATGAAGTTAAATGATGTGCCAGTGTCCACGATCTGAAGACTGATTTCTACCCATCTTCATGCATTGCAAAGGTGAGAATCAGCCCCAAGAACATATTTCATCCACCATTTTGGATGACCAGGAGGTACCACGATAATGTATCTTTTCCCTAAATAAATGCCTGGTCACGCCAGGAATATCACAGGCTCCCATGTCAATCAAGAAACAGCAAAATTTCCTCTCTCACAGCTTGATTGGCTTAGCCATTATTTTATCAGGTCACAGACATAAATTTGTCAGGCTGCCTATAATAAAAATTTATGAAAATTAGCTAAATAACAGCATGGTCATCAATTATTTTTAAAAAAACATTATTACTTATGCAGAAATGTGCCAATTTCAACTTAATGAAGTTCAGTGCTCCACGCATTTAAAACCTGACACTTTTCCCCTTACACCATAGCTGCCTGGGCGGAACTATTAAACAAACAAACAGTTTGGACAAGAAGCATCATGAGAATAAGGCCCCCTTTATACAAGAAAGAATGGTTTCCACTTATTAAGAGTGTACATTCTGCTAATCTATGCCCTTAGGCACTCATATAGTTTATTTAATCCTCACATCAACCACAGTGGTAATAACCATTATTATCCCCATTTTAGAGATGAGGAAATTGAGGCTTAGATAGGTAAAGTGAATTTTCCAAAGAAATGGAGCCAGTAAACAAAGAATAAGCATGGACAAATACAGAAGTTGTCTGTGTCCAAAGCCCACACATACTTAACAACAGCAACAAAATGCTCCTATATTTTGACAAAAGTGAAAGCATGGAGAAACGACTCAGTACCGCGATGTGTACAGCATACATAGCGTTTCCCTACCCCTTCTATTTCCACCAGATTTAAGTAACGGATGTAAATAGACTACTGTATCCTTCTGTATTTTTCTTAAGCTCCAGAACATGAGACCATATGTCACCATAAAAATTGGACACTAATTTTAATTCATGTTAAATCACTTCATTTTGAAAAAATGTTTTCATACTAATCAATCATTTACAAATATTCACATTATTTCTATCCTTTAACAACATAATATAGTGAACTTTTTGATTCTGAGCCATTTGTAATTTTTTGTAATATTATTTCTTTTTATAAATGAAATGTTTACTTTCAATTGTAATTTTAAAGGATTATCATAGTAAAGACATATATTTTTCTTTAATCGATTTCCTTTACTTGTTTATTTGTTCTAACCTGGTATTAGTTTTCTGGACATACTATAGAATCATCTTCAGATACAAACTCTGTCTCTCCTTTCCCATCATTAATATCGCATATTGTGCGTGTGTGCATGTAGCAATTGCATTAGCAACAACCTAAAAAACAATGTTGAATAAAAATGTTGATGTTGACCTTCATGTCTTAGCATTCCCAATTATAACTGTAAATTTTTCAATATCTAGCTATAATAATGAAGTTAATGTTGATTTTTAGCAAAACTCTTTATCGTATTTAGGTAGCTTCTCTTGATTAATTTCTTACTTATATTTCCAAATTCAAAAATATGTTCATACATTTCATAAAATGCTTCCCAACTTCTATACATAAATTCATACTTTTTCTGTATGTTAATTTGATGTTATAATAGATTATACCAATGCATTTCTAATTTTCTTATTTTCCAATATAAACTTATCCTTTTATTACTGAAACATGTACTACTAGACTTTTAATCAGTCCAATATCTTTTGACTTGCTAACATTTTATTTATTTAGAATTTTAAAAATTTGCAGTATCTCTAGTTTTCAAACATTATTATATAAATATCTTATCATCTCAGAATTATTTTGAAATCTTCTGTACCTCTTCTGCACTTTTCATATCCTAACTATATATTTTCATTCTGTGTCTTATTATTTGACACAACTGATAATTGAAATTATCAGTCTCTGATTTAATATGTCCAAAGTACCAAGTTTTATTTTTATCATTTCTATACATTTATCTATTTAGTTTTATTTTTATCAAATATATTGTGCTTTTTAAATCTTTTGTTTTATTATTAGACTGTTCAGATTACTTGTATTCAGTCTTTTTAAAAAATAAATATTTATGCCTATATATTTTCTCTCAGTGCAGCTTTAGCTATATTAACCGCAAGGTATTTTTTGTAATATCTTCTGCTTTTCATTATTCCAATTTCTCTTTACTCCAAGGGCTATTTAGATAAATATTTTTGTTACTTTGTTTTCTCTAAAGTGAATAAGATTTTTATTGATGGTAGTAGTAGAGGTTTATTGGGTAGGGAGTGGATTATTTATCTTAAGTTTATTAAATACCAATGAGCAAGTGTGACCAATCAAATATATTATTTTTATATTTTTTTCTTTTTTCATCAAGGAGCACATTGTCTAAAGATGTAAGACATAATAGAAGAATGTTGATATGTATTTGTGTATTTATGTGGTATAGACAATTTCACCAAGCTGAATAAATGTGAATGTATCATGAAAGTCTATTAATATATTTATATTTTACATTACATTTTCTTGCCTTGTTTTGGGTTTATTCCTTTCACCCTCAGTGATTTATTAGTAAGCCAATAGACAAATCTCCTATTTTTCTCAGTGGTGATAAAGTTAGATATATATTTATTTTTAAATGTATACACTTACTAATTTGCAGGGACACATTCTGCATTCTGTTTGTTTAAAAATAGAATCATAATACATAGCTTTTTACATCTTGATAGTTTAACTCAAAAAAGCCACATGGACCTCTCCAGTATTAATAATGACGTCTATAATCATGTTTTGTGGCTGTATGTTGTATAAGATAGTGTATGAATTTATTCCCCCCACTTCTATTGGTAGACATTTACTTCCTGTTCTGTCTTTTGTCATTAAAAACAGTGCTGCCATACATACTGTTTCAAAGGGTAAAATCTACTCCTCTTTTATGGCCAAATAGAATTCCAATGCGTAAATGTCCCACATTATGCCAAGTGAAATAGGCCAGTCAGAGAAAGAAAAATACTGTATGATTTCACGTATATGTGGACTCTAATGAGCAAACTGAACTAACAAGTAAAACAGAGACAGACTCATAGATGGAGAGCAAATGACAGCTAGTGGAGGGGGTAGTATAGGGGGTGGAGGGATTGAGCAAAAAGGAAAAGGACTCATGGACGTGGACAACATTGTGGTGATTGCTGGGGGAAGGGCGTATAAGGGGGCTAAAAACTATTGGAAAAATACAATAAAGATTAAATTATAAAACAGTGCTGCACTAGTCATCAGTATACATATGTAATACATATTAATGTATTTAATGGTTTTTCCCTATGGGGTAGAATCTCTAAGGTGGGATTGTGGTGCAAAAATTTATGTCTTTTCACTTTTAATAATTAGTGCCAGAATGTTTCTTCATGAGCTGTTATAATTCACACTGCTAGCTATGCTGTTAAGAGTACACTTGCATCCCTTTATTGCACATACTATTCTATCTTCAAATGAATAGCTGTATGACTTCACACTCACCTTATTTAGTTTCTGCTGAAATTTCCCCTCACCAGATATAGCTTCCCTTAATAATTTATTATAACTACCCACTCAGTGATACAATTATTCTGCTACCTCAGCTTACTTTATTTTTATAGCATTTACCATGACCTAATGGTATATTACTTGGATATGTGTTTATTAATCCACTGCCTGGGTCTCTTCCAACATCTTCTGCTCTGCTACATTAGAGAGGGTTCAGTCACAAATTTAAAAAGTCCAGGGAAGTTCATTCAGGTCAGGTCTTTGGTAATAGGTTCCCAAAGTTCTATCTTCTTCCTTTACCTCATGGTCTAGTCTAGACTCTAGAAAGTTGCATAATTGCTAGGGCAGCAATAGAAATGTGTTTTGCTGTATATAATTCACAACCACGTTTTGTGCTCATTATACATGGGATTATTACACCCATCATTATACCCAAATATAATGCTCATCCTTATATTTCTCTCAGAAATTTGGGCAAGAGTATGCATTACACACAGCAAAAATGGTGTAATGTGAGACACAAGTGTGATCTACACATGCAACTTAAAATTAGGATTTCCAGCCACAGAATATAAAATAATTTGTTTATAGAAATATATAAAATGTATAATGAATCAGTATATGCATGAAAAGAACAAATAGAAATTTTAGAACTAAATACATAACAATTAAATTTAAAATTTCATAAGTTTCAGCCCTGACTAGTGTGGTTCAGTGGGCTACGCACCATCCCACAACCCAAAAGGTTGCTAGTTAGTATCCCAGTCGGGGGTCAGGGCACAGGTCTATGATGCAGGCTAGGTCCCCAGTTGGGTATGTGCAAGAGACAACCAAATGATGTTTCTCTCACACATCAATGTTTCTTTCCCTCTCCTTCCCCACTTCCTTCTCTTCTCTCTAAAACTGAATAATAAAATCTTTTTAAAAATTATTTAAAATTTCATAAGTTTCCATAGCACTTTAGACAACGTTGAAGAGGGACCTAAAAAATATACATGAAGAAGTTATCCACAATGCAGCATCATGAGACAAGGAGATGGAATATGTACAAGAGAAATTAAGAAATAAAGGATGGAGAAAGTTAAAAGTTATTTTGGATGACAGATGGAGAAGAGAGAGAGAACAGAACGTAGGCAATGTTAGAAAAGGTAAGGAATGAGAATTTTCAGAATTGATCAAAGACGCCAACCAAAGATTTAGGGAGCTCAGTGAAGTCTACTCAGTACAAATAAACAGATTCAGATCGAAACAGGGCACAGTAACTGTGAAGAACAAAGAGAAATTGTCTTAAAAAAAGTAGATAGCGTTCACATAGCAAAGTGACAGCTTACTTTGTAAAAGCATCAAAAGGTTATCAAAGTCTGTGATATTATAACAGAAAATAATTGTCAACGTAGAAAATATGACAAACAAAATTTGCTAGAAATAAAGAGGGTCAATATATAATAACAAAAAGTACAATGAGACACAATTCTAAACATGTATGCACTTACTATAAAAACATAACAGCCCACCGACATATCCCAATGGTAATGGGAAAAAGTTTTGCACAGGTACTTTGCAAAAGAGGAAATATATAAGGCAAAAAAACATACTGGAAAGGTGTTCAACTTCTTCAGTGATTAAAGAAATGCAAATAAAATCATATCACTGGGAAAAATGAAAAAGTCTGATAATAAACACTGGTAATAATATGGAACAGTCATAATACTGCTGTTATGGAATATAAAATTGTACAACCACTTTGGAAAACATATATAAAGTTAAAAATAAGCATAAAGTGTGACTTAGCAATTTAGCACAAATTTTGAGCTGGGAATTCCACGAAGGTAAATGCCTTAGATAATTGTTATTATGATTACTAAAAAAGAGTTTTGCAAAATGCATCTGTTCCATGATCTGGCATTATCACCATCAACAAAAATCTAGTTAACAATGCGGAGGGGAGAGGATGCAAATAACTGTAATTGAACAAAAAAAAATAATAAAATAAAATAAATTAAAAAAATAAATAAAAGTGAGTGTATATATTAAAAAAAAATGCAAATTCTCAGGCCCTACTCCAAACCTACTAAATAAGAAGCTCAGGAGGTGGGCTGAGGAATCTGACATTTACCAATTTACAGCTTGAGAAGCACCTCAGTAAAAGACATACAATCTAACCTTGTTAATTATGGATTTGTGTTTATGAATTCACCTACTCTCTAATATTTACTTGTCATTTGCTATGCATTTGTTGTCACTTGAAGATATACGTATGTGCAGAGGGATAAAAACTTTTTATAATTCTATGTGCAAATGTCCAGCTGAGATGAACAAAGAGACATTTGACTTCTCATTTCAGCTCTCATACATACATATCCTTTTTGTGGTCTATTTATTACCACTTTTTTTTTCATTTTTTGTGCTTGTGTGTGTGTGTGTGTGTGATTTTGCTCTTTAAAATGGCCTGAAGTGTAGAGCTGAAGTGCTCTCTAGTATTCTTAAGAACAAGAAACTGTGATGGGACTTTATGGAGAAAAATGCATGTGTTACATAAGCTTCAGTCATGACTTACATTGCAATTGGCCATGAGTTCAACCTTAATGAATGAACAATATCCATTACATAAGTTGTCTTTAAACAGAAACACACATAAAACGAGCTTAGGGATTGACTGGTTGAGAAAAATGTTGTGACCAGAGGTCCCAGGAACCTCATCCTGTGTTTCCTCTAGGGGCAATGATTTAGGATTGGCTGAATCAGTCTTCTAGTCAACTTTATAAAAGTAACTATTATGAACGAGAATGGACTGTATATAAGCACTGCCTACATTAGAAATAAAAAAGAAAATAAAACAAAAAATACCAAAAACAAGATATCAAATGTCAATAACAGAAGAAATAAGTAAACCAATAATGGTATATTCACATGATGAAATATAATACAGCTGTGAAAATTAATCACATTAATAAGTATGGTATGATGTATGTATGTAAAAGTACATTTTATTATAATATGAATGACAAAATGATATAATGTTGAATGAAAAAGAAAGTCCCAAGAGAGGTAATTCAACTTGATTATAAAGTACAAAAGCATGCAAAATTAAATATATTGTTTACAGACAAATGCATGTGTCAAACCATGAGTGTTAAGAGCAAAAAAATGACAAATACCAAATTGACGGTAAAGTCATTGCAGGACTAGGGGAAGACAGAGAGGTTCAGTAGAAGAGAGGCATTTACATAAGCAACAGTTAAGCAGTATGTACAAATGTATTCAGGATATTATAAAATATAAAACAGAAAGAATGATGGACAGATAACTAGCATAAAGGGTATACATGACAAATTATGACTGTACCATGAATCAAGAATTTTGACAAATCTTTTATACCAGAGTTTTTAAAAATCAATTAATGTTATACTTACTAAATTAGATTCATTGTTAGCTGTTGTAAACATATTACTATAGTGACTCAATACTTGATAAAAGGTTTAAAACAGAAACAAAGAGGTCAAAATATTTTGTTTCAAATGCAAATGTAGGAATTATTAATTTGAAATGATTGTGTATAAATGTTTTGCTTAACATTAGTGACCATAAATATAGACTAAGAATAGCCCTGGATGGGTGGCTCAGTTCAAACATCGTTTGTACACCAAGAAGCTGCATGTTCGATTCCCAGTCAGGGCACATACCTAGGTTGCTGATTTGATCCCTTGTTGGGGCGTGCACACTGTTCAGGAGGCAACCAATGGATGGCTTTTCTTTTTTTCTTTCTCTCTTTCTCTGTCTCTTCCTCTCTCTCTACAATCAATAAACATATCCTTGGGTGAGGATTAAAATATTATCATAAAGGAATAATAATATATTTTTCTTGTGACGTAAAGTTCATATGTCTCTTCTACATATATTGTCCTATTTAAATCTATTTTCAGACATTGCTATTTGTAGATTAAGAAAAGATCTTTAGTAAGTGAAAAAAATCAAAACACATAATCTAAGACTTCAGATTTCAATTCTAGTGATCTTTCAATTATACTGGCACTGTTATTATAATCCTTAATATATGTATATGTCCCTAATGGTTTACAAATACTTTGGGATACATTTGCAAAAATTGATTTTATATAACTTAATAATATAAAGCTCACATAGGTGAATATTGACTATAATAAAACCAAAACTAAGGTATGCAAATCGTTCATATAAAATGGCTGAACTAATTCCCAGGACCATCATTTTCACCATCGACTGACTGGAGCTTTACCACAATGAAGCTATCAATGTTCCCACTCTTATACTTTCACTTGTTAAATATTTTTCAATCATCAAAGACTTAATTAGCCATGGAACTTCAATCCAGTGAAGAGCACTTGGAGTGATCTTCACAACTGGTCAATTACCAAGAGTGAACTTTCAACTGCAAGAGTTTTATATGTGGTATAAATCTAAGATCAGCTTTAAGAACCAAAGTGGCTATCAGCTTGATCAAATAATTAGTTCACAATTCTCTAGTCCATCACAAATCAGAACGCAAATAGACTGCTTCAAAGACATTCAGCATGATCAGACCACTACACTTGAACTACAGTGAGGGAAATTCTAATTTCTACATGAACTACAATCAACATAATACAAAGTAAAGAGCCATACAATACTTTTTATTTCTTCTTTTTCTAGGAGGTTGTCTGTGGACACTTGAATTTACTGTGCTAAATAATACTGTTCTAAGTAAAAGCCTCGGTAAATTGCTGAAAACATTGGAACATAAAATGAAACTCAGTAGATTTACTGAAAACATTTTTTTCTTTACTTAACATGGTTATACAATGTGTCAATTATCTAGTCACTTAGAATTCTCAGGGAGAAAGAAACAACTTTCTCTATAGAGAATCAGTTGGCTTTCATAATACTCAGAGAATATTTGCATAATAACACTGCTACAGCTGCAAGGTTAAATCCATTAATTTATTGGGAACAGAACAGGCTGTTCTGGTTGGCTGTTACAAAAATTGCTTTTTGCACTTGTCTTTTCCACCATCGAGTATTTGCTAGGAGCATACAATTACTGCAGCAAAGCCCATGTTGCCAAGCGAGGAGTCTTATTTAACATGGAAAGTGGAGAACACTTCACTTTTTGAAAATGAAAAAAATTAAGCTTGAAAAGCTTCCTAATTAACATTTTCTCCTTTACCAGTTGTTTCATAGAATTAAAGAAGAGGATGGCAATTTGGATGAAGGTTAACTAGATGAACCCATTCCTGCAGCACCTCTCAAGTGCAAATGTCATCCTAAATAGACTCTCTTTGGAACTGGAAATAATCTCAAAGCTTCTGAGGTATTTTCCCACTAAATAGTACATTTAAAAATAGAACCCTTCTTTCCAAAAGTCATTAAATGAACAAACCATCTCTTGAAAATCACTTTATATATTTAAGAACTGTTTAATAAAGGTAAGGCAAATTTACAGCCTTTTTATGAATCCATAGCAGAGATCAGTAGAACAAGAAAGGGGTGGACCGAACATGAACTCACGTCTGAACAAACTGCACTCAGCCAGGCATCGATCATGCATGTAACCTACAACACAGCCAAGCTGAGAAACTTTACTAAATCAGCATTACTAAATCAGAGGAAACAAAAATCAATAACACTTACACACGTTTTTTTTTATAATTAAGGAATTTAGAAAATGCTCACCTTTTTTTTAAGATTTTATTTATTTATTTTTAGGCAGAAGGGAAGGGAGAAAGAGAGGGAGAGAAACAGCAATGTGTGGTTGCCTCTCACATGGCCCCCACTGGGGACCTGGCCCGCAACCCAGGCATGTGCCCGGATTGGGAATCGAACTAGCGACCCTTTGGTTCACAGCCCGTGCTCAATCCACTGAGCTACACCAGCCAGGCAACACTCACCTTTTTAAAAAATAAAGTCAGTTATACACATAAATAATAATATAACTTTATGCGTTATATTCAAGTCATACATTGAATTCTACGGTGACAGGAGAAGGCGTAGGACAAAGTATTCAAGACAAAGACAGAAGTGGGAAATAGGAAGTAGTGGGCACAATAGCAACCTTTTTCTTTCATCAGCCGGATCACTTGCCTCTTCAGTATTATGTTGAAATCCTTTATGTCGAAATACATGGGGAGGGGGCATGGGAGGGGATGTGAGCATTTGGATAAAAGTAGAACATTTCCCGTGAAACAAGGACACTCAATATCACGGTATTTGTACATTTTTAGTATGTTCAACAAAAAGGCGTTTATGTGCCTTTGTTTGAATGCCTGTCTCTCTACCTTTTTTAATCTGTCAATTTTCTACTATGCCTTCTTGGTTGAAGTAAAATATAGTCCCATCTATGAAGCAGTCCCAGATCCCACAGCTTAAATCAAATGCTTCTTCTTCCAAATTCCATACTATTTATTCTTCTCTTGTGAAACTAAATTTGTATTGGAGTTAAATTGTTTCTTGAAGGAAGATAACATCATTTACCTTTTAGCAAATCATCCTGAATAATTCCAGCAATATAAAGTAGGCTTGTAAAACAATCGGTAATTAATATATTTTGAAATTCCGCCAGCAGAAAATATTCCGTTGGACTAATTCTCATATGTCAAAATGCCTCCTCTTGCTTCATTAAAAAAACTAATCCACACATCATTAACTGAGAGTGACCATCCTTTACAGCGGTCACAGTGATTGTGAAAACATATGTCAGAGTGTGTCACACTAGTCTGTTCACAAGCCCACAGTGGTTTCCTATTTCACTCAGGGAACAGGCCAGAGTCTTTAAATGACTGACAAGCCCCATGCACCCTCTGACTTTATTTGCTTCCACAATCATCCTCTTCCCACCCCTCTGTTTGAGCCACAGTGACCTCCTCACTAGGCTTCTCTCACCAAAGGGCTTTGTCCCTGGCTGCTCTCATTGTCTGCAGGCTCTTCCCTCAGATAAACCACAATTCACTCTTTGACCTTTAGATCTTTACTCAAAAGTCGCCTCAGTTAGACCTCCGTTGGCTACCTCATATAAAATCATGTTCCCTGACACTTCCTATTGTTTCCCTCTATTTTTCTCATTAATATTTCTCTCTCAAGTATAATACACAGACACCTCATCGTCACCATAGGTGTTATCATCATCATCGTCATCAACATCATCATCACTGTCATATACACTTATTTCTCAAGGATATGTAAATTCCATAATGGCAGGGATGTTTTTCTGATACATTTACTGTTCCATTACCAAACAATAGACTCTGACCTGGAGTAGGCCCTCAAAAAACACGTACTGAATGTTAACTGAATCACTAAAATTTCTCTACATCTTTAGACAGAGTGCCTTTGCATAGACAAACAGATTTTTGTTGGCATTTTCAGTTATGTTCTATTTTTAAACTGTTTACAGAAATGGCTATGTTCTAAGGCTAGAGAGTAGAGAAGCAAAATTGAGCTATTATCCAATGTGGCAGAGAGAAGACATGAACATCGAAACACACTGTGTTGGGGCAGCAGAGTTGCAAAAGGATGGAAAACATCAGAATTGCAGCTTACTCTTTAGTCAATAAGAAAGTTTCGAACATCCTCAGATTAAAACTTCAGTAATGTATATACACATATCAGATAATCCACAGAGATATTTGCACATCTATGTCATAGCACTATTCAAAATAGCCTAGAGGTGGAAGCAATCCATATGTGAATAGTCAGATGAATGTATAAAGAATGTGTAGTATGTACATATGATATTATTAAGTTTCATGCTGCTGTATGAATGAATCTGAGTCCTCATGCTACCAAAATAAGCAAGTCACAAAACGACAATGCTGTATGATTCCACTTATATGAAGTATTTAAAATAGTCAAACTGGTAGAAACAGAAAGTAGGGTGATGGTTGCCAGTGGCAGGGGAGAGGGGAAATTGGGAGTTGTTTGTCAAAGGGTATAGTTTTAATTTAGCGAGATCAAAAAGTGCGAGAGGTATGTTGTACAGCAGTGTGAATATATTCAACCCTACTTATCTGTACCCTTAAATATGGTTAAAATGGTGAATTTTATATTATGTTATGTGTTTTTAAGCACAAATATTTTTATAAAGAAAAACAGAAATTGTGGCTGTAGTTCTGCAGTTGCAGATAAATCAAATTTGTATACATGATGCATATTTGTGCTAATAAAGGCTGTGTTTCCATGTTGGTTTATTTAAAGAAAGAAAATATTACACATAAATAAAATCATTTAATGACAATCAGAAGACATGAATTTTAAGCCACTCTTCATGGGCAATTATCTATAAAGATACTGACTTTCTTAAATATGATGATAAATTTTATGTTGGAGTACAGTTATTTTTAAATTAGAAAAGACATTAGTTGTTTCAGGAATAATGATTCAATAATTGTAATTACTTAAGACTTTAAAGTTCATTTCCGATGCTTGAAAATTGTTGAATATAATTTGGGTTTATCCTCTTATCACTGGCAATTGCAGTATATGTATGATTGCTGCATAGACATATTCCCTGGGAAAGTAAATTATCAAAGGTTATTTTTAACTTTAGAAATTTCTGGTATTGATAATGCTATTTTGCTGCTCCATGCTAACTATGTCCAAATATTATATAAATGAGTGTGTATTATGCATTTTCCTGAATGTTCAGGTAGCAGGTTAAATTGTTTTTCTAAAAAGTTATGTTGAAGTCTTCACTCCACGTACTCACGAATTTGACCTTATTTGGAAAGGGTCTTTACAGGAGTAGTTGAGTTAAATTAAAGTCATACTGGATCAAGGTGTCCCCTAAATCCAATGACTCGTATCTGTAGAAGAAGAGAGAAATTTAGACACAGATAGAATGCTATGTGAAGACAGAGTCAGAGAATAGAGTGATGTTTCTACAAGCCAGGAATGTAAAAGATTGACAGCAGCCACCAGAAGACAGAAGAAAGACACAGAACAGAATCTCTACCAGAACCTTCAATACTAACCAAGACTCCCAACAACTTGATTTTGGACATCTAGCCTCCAAACTACAGAAGAATGAATTTCTGTTATGTTAAGCCATCCAGTTTGTGGTGTTTGTTATGGCATCTCTAGGAAACTAATATAATACACAAATATGTGCACAGTAAGAAAACAAAATTTTTATGAAGGAGCATGAGCATTGGAGTTTCAAAATCCTGAATTCAAACTTTGCTCTTTTGATTATTTTCAATGTAATTCTGAGAAAGTTACTTATCTTCTCTGACATCCATTTTCTGTTGAAAACCTGTAATAATTGCATTGTGAAGATTAACTGAAGTAATATGTAATGACCAGAATCTGTCTCATGATGAGTTTAACAATTAATAAAGTTAGTAACTGCTGATTTTAGAGCTAGGTCGCATACACTCAAATGAGCCAATATTTTTTACTTAACTTCATGTTTTCTTCATGTTAAATTAAATATATTAAAACTAGTTTCTCTAAGAAAAGAACATTAAGTAATTTAGCTAAAATCAATATCTACATACTTTTAAGACTGCAAACTGTCTAATACAAAATGACTATAATTGCAATTACCAATACATGTGTTTTCAATGGCCACTTCCTTTTACTTCCTCCTCCCATGCTATATTATTTCTTACAAAAATGGACTCTGTCCTTGGATCTCTATTGAATCATGATTTACATTTCTATGCAATACTTTTCCTGTGATAGCAGAGCTTCTTAACATTAATTTATAGTACTTAGTCAACCTTCAAAATTCATAATTGTTTATGTTATAGTGGTTTCAACTCAGCATTTTAGGATGCTACAAAGAAAACTAAGTGCAATTAAACCACACAGATTTGGAAAGTGAATGACAATTCAAGTATGTCCACAAAAATATATGTAAAATAGTGTATGGTCTAGTAAGCAAGACCAATGTGGAATGGTTGTAAGAAGTCGGGTTAGGCTTCAAACACAGAAACTAAGAGCACAAAAGAAATAACTCTATTCAAGTATATAAAGTTCTGACGGCAAAGGGTGTCAATTTATTTTGTGTTGCTCAAAAAACAATATTTGGGTCATCAGACAAAAATTATAGGAATACAAATACTGAATCAACAAGAAATACTTTTCTGACAACCTAAGCTGTCTCCGATTGAATGGGCTGCTTCGAAAACGGTACAAACATCATCGTCTCCCAAGGACGTTTTGTGATTGGGCTAGGGAAACTTTTAGTCCCATGATTTCATGACATTTTAGATAGGAGCAATAAAACTCATTTTATAGCTATCTTGCAGGAACATAAACTTTCATAGAGCCAACCATTATCCTGCCAGTCCATTGATAAAATTTGGCTTCCCTGACTCACAAGTTGAATTTTTAAAAGATGCCCAATAAATATATGAGAAGTTGATCAAACGTATTAGTCATCCAGAAAAAAAACAATAACCACCATTCACACACCAGAATGGCTAACATTAAA
Organism: Micronycteris hirsuta; assembly: GCA_004026765.1. NCBI lineage: Eukaryota > Metazoa > Chordata > Mammalia > Chiroptera > Phyllostomidae > Micronycteris > Micronycteris hirsuta. The sequence continues at coordinate 11,000 of PVJI01013111.1, read as the reverse complement.
CATTCTAACAATATCAAACGTTTATAAGCAAGAATCGTTACTGAAACTATCATATATTGCTAGGGATATAAATTGGAACACCCATTTTGGAAAACTCTCTGGTGTCTCATTAAAATGAAAATATGCATATAATATATCCCAATAATTACACTCTATGTATATATCACCCCTCATACAAATACTTACTAAACGATGTGTATATAAATATTCAGAGCAATAATACTTATATAAAAAATCAATGGTTGCCAACAAGATAAATAAACTAATAATATATTCTTTCAATGGAATAATATGTAGTAATAAAAACAAATGGACTGTTGATAGAGCAGCAATATGGGTAAATCTGAGAAACATAGTTCTGAATGAAAAAAATCAGATGCAAAAAAGCATATATTATATGATTTCATGTTATAAAGTTCAGTGAGAAGCAAATCTAATCTACGGTGTTAAAAAATAAGATTATGGCTACATTTGGGGTGGAAGGAGAGTTTATGGTGTAATTATAATATTCTAGTTTCTAACAAGTGGATAATTCATGGTGTAATTCTCTCTCTAAAAAATAAGTCAAGCTTAACATACTTAGTTGGCACACACATATATATTTGTTATATTTCAATATAATGTTTAATTTTAAAAGGTTAATTTGCTGTCCATGAAATCAGGTGAATATATGTAGAAATTCCGAAAATGATTTCTATACACCTCATCTAATCCCATAGGAGTTTCACAAATTCCTCACACAATGTTGTTTATAGAAATCTAAAATATTAGAACCTGAAAGCCATAGCAATTATCTGCCTCAAATTCAAAGGTGGAGGATACGAGAAACTGAGAAGAACAGACAAGAAACTGAGTCCCACGTTTAGGGGTTACTTTTCCTAAAATTAGCTACCTGCAGAGCCAGGCCCAGGACCTCGCTGTCTACTTCATGTCTAATGAGTTCCCTCTACCTAGGAAATCCAGGATTTTCTGCTCATAACCTATTTATTTCTTTTTTTTTTCTTACTGTTGGCAGAAAATTGTCTACATAATTCTCGTGATAATTCAAGGAAAACACCTTTCCCTTAATTTGTATATAAACAAGATTTAATTTCCTCTTTCTTCCCAAGTCTGCCCAGAAGTGCTGCATAAATGTTCAGGACATGGATACAATTTCCACAAGACTAAGTTTAGAGTCTACCTTGAAATGAAAAATGTTGCTGATATTTAGAAAATGAAAAATAGCGAGCTAGCCTTGTGGCTCAGCAACTGAATGTGCCACTAAGGCACAGGTTGCTTGGTATGCTATAAATCCTTTCATCGTAAGCTCTGAAAGACAGAATGAAGACCTGGGGGACTTTCTTGGTTCCAGTGATCTGTCAAGTACCTTCGGGGGCTGAAAAATTTGCATCATTTGGCATGTATAATGCCGGATACATTCAACCCAGTGAGATAGTAAATCAATATTCCCTTAAATTATGAGACAAAACAGCAAGCAGAGGAGCATAGCACCTGCCAGAGATAAGATCACCAAACAGAACTATCATTCAACCTAAATATCAGAAACTGAACATTCACGATATTAAACTGCTCACTGTAACACCTTGAACAGCTAACATGTAAACATATGTTGGCATATACATATTAAAACATATACAGTATGTAACTGATGGCACCAAAAAGGCATCAGAGTGACTTGTCATTAAAAAATCATGAACTGCTTATCAGAGTGAGACTCTATGTTTCTCAATGCCCAGTAAAGATGCTCATAGTTCATGATTTATGTATTGATAATATGTTAGAGTCAATGTGACATGTTTGCTTAGCCATAGTGTGTCTATCGTATGTGCAATATGTCAAGTGGTTACAGGAATATGTACTGGAAGACTATGATTTATGATTTTTGGAAATAAAATATTTTAGGGTTATAAAGAACCAATGCCTTTGTATTAATTATTTTAAACTTAGATTCTACATGTATTTTTCCATTTAGTTACAATTACTATTTTTCGCTTGTCACATTTTAGTGGGATTGGTGAATTGCAGTCGGCCAAGAAACTTGGTAAATGTGGCAAACAAAAGTCTCTATAGCTTTTCAGTGTTATTTTCACAACTTGACATATTGTCTTCAAAACACATATATCTATAAAAATTTAAAGCCATTTTATTTTATTTGCACTTCACCCACCATTGAAAAAGAGTTACAATAACTTTAATAGGAAAACATGGTTTTCTCCAGAGATAAACTACTACATTTAGACAGACATTTAATTCTCAATTTTCAAGTAAATTCAAGTTAGCTCTTTTTTTAAGGGCAATGGAATGCATTTTAAGCAATAGTAATTTGCATTAAAATGATACTTGTTAAGCAGTTGTTATTATTTAATACTAAAATTTGCTATGAATAAATAGCTACATAATAGCAATTGGGCTCTATGTCACAGAGTTGTCTTGCTTTCTTATATTAGTGTAATCTTATAAAACATGTGGATGTCCCTACTAATAAACAGAGCCACTTAGAAGATCACAAAGACTGTGCCCCAAACACTTTCAAGGGCTGCCAACCATAGTAATACAGAGCTTACCCTGCATGGCTATATGCAGTGGCCCCAAATAAGTACCAGAGCAAATAATTGAATGTAATAAGAATAACACACCCAAGAGTAACACTTTCCATGATGAGAATTGCTGCATACTTATAAAATTAAGATTTTTCTGATTATTTCCACACAGATCATCTCATCATAATAAAATTTTCGTTGATCTATTCCCAACTTTAATCTCAACAGAAATGCTTTTATTAACCCCAAAAGCAACCTTGCCTCACTTATCTCTCCGTTGCTGCAAATATTTCTTTGGAATTCATTAGGCCTCAGGACACAACCACATTTCTGAAAAATAATTGATACCATGAGTCAACTAGGAAATATTAATAACCACAAGTCAACTAAGAAAGATTAGATTTTGTTTTAAGCTTTCTGATTAAAAAGGAAAGCATATTGGAGATAAATCTAATCAAAGTGTCTCCTATGAATCCTCATAAAGGAAATTCTATAATTCTGATGATATTCTTAATATTTTTATAATAAATATAGAACCATATTTCATAGTACTTATATTCTTCATTTTAGGCTGACATAATAAGTCCAAGGAGTTCAGTAAAAGTGTTCTAAAAGACAGAGCTTTTAGTGTCAGATCCAAAACATCATCACCAGCACCAATGTCAAGGAGCTTATAGCCTGTCTTCTTATAGGAATTGGATGTTTTCAGGCCTTACATTCAATTCTTAATCCATTTTTAATTGATATTTACATATGGTGTATGATATTTCTTTTGCATATGGCTTTCCAGTTTTTCCAATACCATTTGTTGAAGAGAATATATTTTCTCCATTAAATATTCTTGGCTCTTTTGTTGTATATTAACTGACCATATATACATGGGTTTATTTCTGTCTCACTCTACTCTGTTTCATTGATCTGTATGTATTTATGCCAATACCATACTGTTTTGAATACTATAGCTCCATAATGTACTTTGATATCAGGAAGAAGAATACTTCCAGATCTGTTCTTCTTTCTCAAGATTGCTGAGGCTATTCAGGGTCTTTTGTGGTTCTATACAAATGTTAAGGTTTTTTTTCTACTTCTGTACAATAAAACAATTAGAGGAAAAATAAAAGAACAGGGATTTATCTGCACTAAAGACTAAAATAATAGTAACTATAAAATAATAATCACAATTTATAGCATATGTTGAATGTTTATCGCATATAAGGTCCTATGCTAGAAATTTTAGATAATTTAACTTCTTAAATCTTAAAAATAAGTTGTTGTTGCTATTGTTGTTGCTGCTGCTGTTGTATTTTTAACCCTAGTAGAGATGACAACTTTTTCTGAGATTGAGCCATACATCATCCCAAATGCTGTATCTTCACCACTTCTCAACTTGAGGGAGAAGAAGTACAAAATATCACCAGGAGGCATCAGGGCTAGCTGCAGGAACTCCGCCCGCCTCCAACATTTAAATACGTCCTGCCTAGGTGAGGTCCCTCCTGGCTCTAAGCTGCCATAGTAAAGAGTTACTAATTGGAAAATGTTTTATCCCTCACATCTATAAGTTAAGAAGAAAGTTTTAATCAACACCAATAATGCAAAATAATTAATAAACTGCATAACTTTCAAATAATTTTCCTTCAGTGTTAATTATAGAAATAACCTATTCACAAACGTTGAGCAGTCATCAGTTCAGTTATTATCTTTTCTAAGAGTTGAATATAATATTTTGTGTTATTGATGAAAGAATGAAGACAGTGGATCTGATGTTTAACACTGAAGCCTTTTTAATCTAAATCCATCCTCACTAGATGCCACCTGAGGAAATAACTATAGAAAAGGCCAAGATTTTCCTCAGAAAATAATTATAGATATGTCCCAACCACAAACAAATGAACAATTAATGTGCCAAAGAGTTTAATGAAGCTAAATCTTTTACTTAACCATACTTAATTGAGAGTGGGACCTCTACCCAGGTAGAGGCCACACTTTTCCCCATCAAATAACAATCAAGACTGATACACCATTTTATCCTGTGTGTAAGTGTTTCAATATTGATTTTCCTGACAGTTCTAAATAATTCTTTCCTATTAATAACCTGAAAGAAATTGCAGGCTCAAACACACATATTTTAAGATAAACTAATTATACTTATAAAAGGGTTTCTGGGTCAATGGCTCTTTATTTAATACAGGATATCAATGCCCTTGTTCCAAAAATGAATATACTTTACTAGCTTTAATAATAACACAAAATTTATGTTCTTCTTGTTTATTAAAAAATAGTGTTTTTTTCTCTTGAGAGAACTGTGCAGAGGAAAATGACTATTTGTTTCCAATGATTTTCTTATGATGACGGCAGAAAGAAGAAAAAGTGTCCAGTAACTAACTTCTAATATTGTATATGACATTTTTGATAGTCATTCTTTCATCTCCTCAGAGATGTAATATATTGTTATAATAAAATGGGAAAAAGATCTTTCTACACTGATATTCGAAACTAACCTACAAAATTTTAATAAATATTATGATTTTGAACAAATCACTTTATATATTGATGAATTAATTTTTAATTTAGTCAATATAAATAATAACAACTTTTCAATGTTAAAATGACCAATTATAGAGTACCTTAAAACTCTGTAAGGGAAAAATACATATATTAACATCAAATTAGATAACCGTATTCAATTAAAGTTGAGTTCTATCAGTCGAAAAGGATAACAAAAACATTGAGGAATTTGAGGCAACTGATTAATAGTTTAACTAAATTTGCAAATGTATTCATGTAAATAAACTTTTCTTCTATTATTTTTTTAAATAATGAGAACATGTTTTTCTGTTATATATTTTAATATAAAATTGGAAAATAGTATAGAAAGTAATCATATATTATGTTTCTAATGGTCTACAATTCATGGCAGACATTCTGTCATTGTTAATGAAATGTTTTTTATATTCCATGTATTCTGATTCTTAAAATTCTGTCTCAGATAACATAAACCGAATACTGCGTCAAGCAAAGTTTCATAAGGAAACAGAGGTCACATTCTGGATAGGTAAGGGCAGGGTTAAGGGACCCAGCAATAAAGCACGTGAGGACTAATGAGACTGTAATACCCCTGGGTCCTAATGGTGGCAAGGAGAGGGGGCAGTATTATTGCAACCTAGTAAGAGTGGAAGCTGTTGGGCCACATGACAGGAAATGTGGCTGCAGGTAGATACACATACTTCCACTTGTCAAACATAGCACCACAGGGGTTAAGAATAAACATCCTAAGATATTTGTCCTGATAACATATGCTTTGAACTCAATGTCTGATAGTTGGCTTGCCTCTGTTTCATTTATCATTCTTTCTGGGGCTTCCTCCTTTCCTTTCATTTGGGGATTGTTTCTTTGTCTTCCCATTGTTTATGGGATTCTTCTTGCTAACCTCTGGGACAAATACCTTATGATCTCACCTTTAACCGGATCATAACCAACAAAAGCAGAAAGCAAGCAAAACATAACCAGAGACACTGAAATTAAGAACAGTCTAACAATAGACAGGGGAGAGGGGAGTGGGGACAATTGGGAGGTGAGTATTCAGGAATCACTGTAGAGGACACATGGACAGAACTGGTGGGGAGGAGGGAGGTTGGGGGGGTAAGATGTGGGGGGAGGAGAGGGGGGAGGGGAGAGGCTGCAAATAACTGTAATTAAACAAAAAATTTAATTAAAAAATAATAATAAAAAAAATGAATAAACATCCTGAGCTCTCCGTCTTCTCACCCACCAAACACTTGCTTGTGCTTCCTATTGGCTAAACCCAGCAGAGTTAGAAGGCTAGTGAGTTTGGACCATGCAATTCACTGATAACTAACCTTTGGGGATGGAGCAAGGCAGAGGGAATAATGGATCTGAAGAGGCAAACAGGATAACCAGAATATCTAAATGGTGATAACCAATAAAATGACATCAGAAAATACAAAAATAAGTGCACTATTACCCCAACTCTTTCAAGATTCAGTCTTGCAAATTATTTTCTCATCTATCTATAAACATATATATAGTAAAGAATCTGAACTAAATCTTACATTGAAAACAAAATATATTTATGCTGGAAAACTCAGAAAGCAAGTTTCTGTTCCACTTTGCTTCTATGTTAACTTAATGAAAATAATATAAATTTAATAGCAATCCAACTTAATGATAGCATAATAGTTTTGATTTCAAGTTGCAGTGAATGATACATGTTCCACAAATTACATTTATTACCAATAAATAAAGTTATTAATGTGGATAAAGGAATGGTCTTTTTTACTTTTACATCATACATATATCCAGAAAATGTCATCTGTAGGAAATTATTTCATCAAATCCCTAATTACCTCATTTCCCTAAAAATTTTCACATACACACATGAATATAGATGAATATATATGAATTTGAAAACTGCAGAGCATATCTTCACTAAAATAAAATTACCTAATCAAAAGGCAGAAAGAGCTGCCTAGCCATTGTCTTTTTCTCTATACAGTGATCCCTCACCTATCGTGGGAATTATGTTCCAGAGACCCCTGTGATAGGTGAAAATCTGCAAAGTAGCAGTGTTACATTTATTTTATTATATATATATATATATATATATATATATATATATATATATATACACACATATATACACACACACACACACACATATATATATATATGTATATATATATATATTTAAGGCTTTATAAACCCTTCTCACACTCCTATAAATCTTTCCCACTCTCTTATTAACCTTTCCCACACTCTCATAAACACTTCATATACTCTTAAACACTTTCTACACTCTTAAACCTACGTAATTTTAACAACATATAAAATTCTATATGGGTACTCATCAGTGAAGTATACTACAACTTGAATGATGAAGATCATGAATTATGTAGCTGTGAAGTACTAATAGCAATGAAGATGATGATGATGAGATGAATGTACTGCACAACCAAGAAGAGCATTACAGCTCTTCTGAAGGCACCGCTTCATCAGGCGCTTCATCAGGTGGTGCAGCATCTTCACCCTGGGCCTTAACTTCTATTTCCGCTAAAGGTGTAGGTGTAACTGATCTCTTCGTCTGAGTGATGAACATAGTTATGGGGAGTTGCTGGCACTGTTTTTTCTTCTGAGTGAGAAGGTTTTTATAAACTGACATGCCACTCTCGATTGTAGTGCAATGAACAAAGCACCTGGGGGTCCCATTTTTCAGCCACTCACTGAAGTTCTTTGGTCATTCTGACCATGGTTGCAAGACGATCGAGTGTTAGGCCAACCTCCTCCTCTTCTCCAACCCGTAGTTTGTCTTGTTCCTCATCCTCTTCTTCACTTGAGGACTCCGTCATCTCTGTCAGGTCATCGTTCATCTATGGTTGTGAGTGGACATCTGCAGAGGCAGCTTCTCCATGCAGAGAAATGCTCTTGAGTCCAAAGTGTCTCTGAAATTTGTCAAACGAGCCCTTGCTGGCATTGAATAGGGCTGGTCTGGTGGGAGACGCACTTGATGGTCCTGCTTCTGCGTAGTCGTCCTCGTCTTCATCCTCATCACCGTCAGGAACATCCTTGCTTTCCTCAAAACTATCATCAAGTTTCTTGGCCTTCATCTGAATGGTGTCGGTATCCAGCGAGATATTCTTCTTCCTGCAGTCACTTATCCACAGGGCCAATTCAGACTCCATCCTCACAATGGCCTTATTGCGGGAAGTGTCCACCCTCTTTGCAGTCTTGTTAAAAGTCACTGTTGCCATAGACCTAATATTCTTCTCTTCTTTCTTTATGTAGTGAACAGTAGATTTGTTGATCCCATAATGGCGGCCTACAGCCGCGTAGCTTTTGCCTTCCTTTAACATGTTGAGAAGTTCCACCTTTTCTTTGATGGTAAGCATATTCCTCTGGCCCTTGGGTTCACTGCCAGAAGCCTTAGAAGGCGCAGAACATTTGGGTGGCACTGTAAGGCTTGAAATAAATTCAAACTTTTATGAAAATTTCACAAAAACACATCACCACAGAGCAAACTATGCACAGCGAACAGACATGGATGTGAAGTGGACAGGAGAGATGCTGAATGTATGGGTACAGGGCGAGAGAGCGAAGAGACCGTTGTTACCGTCACTGAGCCAATGAGCGCCCAGTATACGGAACACAGTACTGTGGTTGGTCGCCTTCCATTCCATCAGCCAATAGTGTGCCGTGTACAATCTCACCTTGGCAAATGTGTGCAAGTGGTAGTGGCGTACTGCATTTCCATTGTGTACAGTATGGCATTCATCTGCTGATGAAATACATACTGTATTTTATTTCAATTTAATATTCTTTTAATGTTTGAATTAACATTTTTTATATTTTTAATAGTTTTAAATTTTTAGGCAAAAATAATTAAAATCATAAATATTATATAAGTACCTATATACCACAAAATCCCGTGATATAGTGAAAACTCCGCAATACAGAATTAGATATTTTTTTTGTAAAAACCCACGATACAGTGAAGCCGCAATAAGTGAGCTGCGATACAGTGAGGGAGGACTGTAAACCTATAAACCCTTTTCTACAGCTTTGTTTCTTTTTATGTTATCACATATTTACCTACAGCCTAAAGAATAGGTCAATGAAAAATTTTAAATTTAAATAAATTGAAGGTGTAAAGACCAATTTCAGTTAAAGAACATTCTATTTTGCATATATTACTTTAACAATGATACTTAATAATTCTTAGATAGCAAATTCTTCTAGAGTATGATTAAAACTATAGCAATTTGGTCCACAAGAGTAAACACAAAATTTGGCATGAACTGATTAAGGATATAAAGAAGCAATATACTAGAATTCATCATAGTTTTTAACTATATTTTTTGAGGAACCAATACAAGTATATATACAAAGGTTTGATAGAAATGAAAATAGATCTTTAACTACTGCAATTTCAATACAAGAGGAAGACAGACAATTAAAAGTATAGTATACTGATAGATGATAGTGGAGCTTATAACAGGGTGATGTTATAAAACTATATTTATAATTTTTATTATCATGAAAACTACATTTCATTAACTCCAAGATGCCATCATTGGAGATAAATCATTTCTTACATACCAGTACAAGAATGAAAAATGACTGCCAATGAAACCATAACAAAATGTTTCCTTATTACAAATAATATTTTTAATTTTTCTTATTAAAAAGTAGCATTTAGGAGTCATTTTATAACATATTAGCCTGTCTAATGTAAAAATGAAAATGTAAGCTAAATAAATTTGTTAAAGTGTTCCCAAATCTTCTCACTTTTAGAGATCAAATCTTCTGAATCTCTTTTTGACTCAGAGTTGTGAACTTTCCTAATTTTCTCCACAATGTTCTGCATCATCAAAAATAATGGTGATATAGTATTTCTTAAAATAAAACTCCATTTTTGTCTCTGGAGGCTTCTTCCAAATGGTGATCACTAATTCTCTGTGTGTGGATAATGATGTTACCTATTCATTTATAATTAGATTTTTTCTCAGCTATATCATATCTAACTGGAAGTTGATCAGCTTCTGTTCAAAGTCAGTAGGAAGTTCGTGAATCAACAACTTGCACAAAGTATTAATCAGTTATACTAGTCTGTCTGCTTTGAAATTTCTTTTATCTATTCTTAGAGATTTGGCAATTTCTTTTCTTCCTTCAGTTCCATTTCTTTATGGATGATGGGCCATCCTTTTACATAAATCTTAGTAACAAAATGTAATAGACTTTCATCTACTTCAGGGTATTTTCCTTTCATCCATGTAAAGTACTTTATGGTTGCTTTGCAAGAAAATATAAGGTTATAGTTCTTCCTTCAATGGCAGATATTTGCTCCATCGATATAAAATATATTTTCAGCTGTTTTGTCATGGCTTTTTGTGTATACAATGACTTTTCTTTTTTTTTTAATTATTTTATTGTTGTTCACTTACAGTTGTCTGCATTTACCCCTACCCCCAACCCCAGGCAAACCCACCTCCCTCCCTTGCTTCCACCCTCCCCCTTGGTTTTGTCCATGTGTCCTTTATAGCAGTTCTTGAATACCCTTGTCCCCCTTCTCCCCTTCCCCCTCCCCTCTGCTTACTGCCAGAATGTTCTAAACTTCAATATCTCTGGTTCTATTTTGTTTCCCTGGTTGTATTTTGCTTGCTTACCTCACAAGCGTCTTGGCTGTGACTGATCTGAATTCCCCAGTAGCTGATCTGGCCTCAGTGCCTTCGCTCCTGAGTCCTCATACAAAACTTTTTAACATTTCATATAGTAGAGGCTGCATGATGATGTACTCCTTGAACTTGACCTTATCTGAGAAGCACTTTATCTGCCCTTCCATTCTAAATGAAAGTTTTGCTGGATAGATTATTCTTGGTTGTAGACCCTTGCTTTTCATGATTTGAAATATCTCTCTCCAGCCCCTTCTTGCTTGGAAGGTCTCCTTTG
>PVJI01013110.1:0-48921 GCA_004026765.1 Micronycteris hirsuta | reverse complement strand
AGGAATTAAGTGATCAGCACGGCCAGGCACCCAGAGACGTTCCACCAGCTTCTGTGGGTTGGTGATTGGGCAGAACCTGATGCCCGCCATCAGAGAACACAGACTCGATTCCATTTCCCCAGAGAAAGACGCCTTGCTGAGGGTCACAAAGGGTGTGGTGATTCAGTGCTTGCCGCCAATGGTTGACTTCTGAAACGTCGTGTTGTGTGGTGACACTTCTTAAGAATGTAGGAAGTCTTCTTTAACTCTTTGGTTGTCGGACTTCCACTCTTTTGACCCAGCAATTCCACTGCTGGGAGTATACCCTAAGAACCCTGAAAAACCAATTCAAAAGAACCTCTGCACTCCAATGTTCATAACAGCACAATTCACAATAGCCAAGTGCTGGAAACAACCTAAGTACCCATCAGTAAATGAGTGGATCAAGAAACTATGGTACATTTACACAATGGAATTCTACGCAGCAGAAAGGAAGAAGGAGCTTATACGCTTTGCAACAGCATGGATGGAACTGGAGAGCATTATGCTAAGTGAAGTAAGCCAGGCAGTGAGGGACAAATACCATATGATCTCACCTTTAACTGGATCATAATCAACAAAAGCAGAAAGCAAGCAAAACATAACCAGAAACATTGAAATTAAGAACAATCTAACAATAGCCAGGGGGGAGGGGACAAGGGGGAGAAGGGTTTTCAGGAACCACTATAGAGGACATACGGACAGAACCAAGGGTGGGGAGGGAGGCAGGGAAGGGAGGTGGGATTGGAGGGGGAGGGGAGGGGAGAGTATGCAGACAACTGTAATTGAACAACAATAAAGTAAAAATGTAAAAAAAAGACTGCAGGAGGGAAGAGGACAAAGGACAGTAGGTGATAGTAGCGTATGAGACAAAGTGAGAGCTGGCCAGATAGAGGGTGGTGCCCTTTTAACATGATTGCTCCTGTCCAACCTACAGTATGAGCCCCCGCCCCTCCCCCAGACCCTGTCCAGGCCACAGCTCCACCCCAGTTCATAGGGCCGTGGGTATTCCACAGACCCCAGAACGAAGGGGCACCAGAGACAAAAACAGAAACTGGAGCAAAGTGCAAAGAAACTTGCCCCTCCGCCTCTCCCAGTGCTGGTCCAACCTAGACTGTGAGACAGTGGAGGATGTGCTGCTCCCCCTCCCCAACCCAGAACTTCACCCTCCCCCACAGGGCAGGCAGGAAGGGGTCCAGCATGGAGGAAGCACCTCTCCTACTACCTTACTACCACTGTATTGGTTTCCTGTGGCTCACGGAACAAATGACCACAAATTTGCTGGTTTAAAGCAATAGGAATGTATTCTCTCACAGTTCTGGAGCCAGAAGTCCAAAGCCAAGGTGTCAGCAAGGCTGGTTCCTTCTGGAAGCTCTGAAGGAGAATCTGTGCTAGCCCCCTCTCATGGCTTCTGGTGGCTCGCTCCCGCAGTCCCTGCCTCCGACCTCTGCCGCCATCTCCTCATGGCCTTCTTCCCTGTCTCTGTGCCTTCCCACGGTCTTATAAAGACACCTGTCGCTGGATTGAAGGTCCATCCTAACCCAATATGGCCTCATCTTAATAGAGTTACATCTGCAAAGATCCTACCTCCAAATTCAGGTCACAGTCTGAGGTTCCAGGTGGATATAAACTTTGGGGGGACACTATTCAACCCAGTGTGCCGACCTAGCTTGGCTGTCGCTTGTTACAGGCCTCCTGTAGGCCAGCTCCCTAGGCCATCTCGTTGAATTGTCTCACCTCTCTCCATCTTGACGTCACTTCCTCCATTTTTAGATGAGAAGATTGAGGCACGGGCGGGAGAGTGGATTTTCTGTAGTTTCCCATTGCACATTAGTGGAGACAGGCCCAATGGAACCTCTCCACGATCCAGCTCCGTTTCCCTCTGCAACACCCCAGCTCCTCCAGTCTCGCCACTTTTTCTTCACAGCGTGGCCTGGTGGCTGCTCATAAATGCTTCTTGCTACAAGCTCTTCTCTCTCCAAGATTATCTTTCTTCTGGACAGGGAACTATTTTCTCCCTATGACTGAAAGGAGACATTTACAAGAAGTTCAAGTGGCCAACATTGTCTAAGAAGTCTCAGGAAAGAGACAACAGAGGGAAATAATCATCGAGGCCCAAGAGAGCCACCCAAGGAAACAGAAGTCAGGGAGAGTTCAGGGACTCGAAGGAAGAGAGAGGTGCAGGGGGGGCCTGCTCCTCCAGCTCCCTCCTCCCGCATGCGTGCCTCGGGGCAAAGGGGAATGGATGCACTGATTGGTCCATAAGTTATCTGGGACTGGGCATGGCCAGAGGGACTCTCCTCTCGCCCTTCTTCTCACCTGGAAATAAAAGCTTTGACCTTGAGGGCAGAGATGTACTGTGAGTGGATGAGCCACAGAGAGATCGGTCTGAACCTGCCGTTGAGGATGCGGGTTCTGCAGTGTTCTCCCCACAGAGGGTGGGAGAGGGGTGGAGGATGAAGGACACAGCCACGGGGGCAGAAGGAGAACCGTGGGGGAGGGAACAGAGAGGCCCCTGCCCTCCCTGCTGGGGCCCTTCTTATGGCTGCCCCTGTGGGTTCTTTCCCCAAGTAGTGGCAGGAGAGTATATGTGCCTGCAGATGGGGCTCCTGGGGATGTTGTCCCCTAAACCTTGCCCCTCTGTGAGGGCTGGTGCTGGGGTGCACCCTCTTGATCCTCAAACTGTCCCAGGAGAACACAGTTCAAGCAGCCCTTCCCATTCACCAAGGGCCTAGCAAGGCAGTAGGTCTCCTTGGGACAAGAGCCTTGTCCTGGTGTGGGTGTGAATCCCTCCTCTGCCTCTCATTCTCACGTGATCTTGTGCAGATCCCCAGCACTGCTGATTTCCCATCTGTTGGAGGGGAGGCAATGACCTTGAAGGGCTGTCACGCAGATTTGGTGAGATGTGCATGTAGAGCACATCTGGGACCACCTGGCATGATGCAAACACTTAATACACATTAGTTCTTTCATTGTGTGTGCACGGACTATGAAGTAGCCCAGGGCCCAGATAGGTCAAGACCCCCATGAGACTTGGGAGACACACTCAGTGGTGGCCACCCAACAAAACCCCCTTTCTCATCGCCTTCCCCTTTCTCTCTGATGCACGCCGACTGATGGCTGCACACCTGTCCCCAGCCCCGAGTTCCAGCCCCGGAAATCCAACAGGCTTCAACACACCCAGGACTGGACTCGGGGCCTGTCCCCCAAACTGGCTTTTGCTCCAGCGTTTGGGTCTCAGTAACAAGCACCAGCACCGCTGACCCTCTCCCTTAGAGAAGCGCCCCCTCCAATCTAACAAGGAACCTTCTCCATTCTGCCTCCAAAATAGCTCCCGACCCATCCTTCCCTCCACCCCACTGCTACCACCAGGGTGCACGCTAAACCGACTCCTCTTCCTCAGCATCATCTCTGTGGACAGGAAAGTACGTTCCCCATGGGGCAGAAAAGAAAGTGGAGTCCCCCAGAAGGGGGTCTCTCTCTCTGGGCTCTTAACCAGGAAGTAGCAGCTGTCAAGTGGAACCCCGGCATCCACTGCTGCCCCCTCCCATCCATGCCCCCCAAACTGCCAGGAGGGGCAGAGAAACTGCAGACCTGGCCACGTCACGGCCGTGGCTCTCCGCTGCCCTTGGGGAAAGCCCCAGAGCTTGGCCATGCTCACTTGTGCGCCTACTTCCCTGCCATGTTCTACCCTCCAGGCCACCTCCCTTTTCCACTCTCCTCACCACTGGGGCTCCAGTCACAGGGCCCCCCAGTTCTGATCCTGATGGGAATGGGCCAGGCTGCTTGTCCCCTCCACCTCTCTAACCTGCTCATCCCTCTCTGCCTGGCATCCTTGCTCCCACTCTCACCTGGCTTCAGTGTTGGCTCCTGTGTCACGTTTCGGGAGGGCTCTTCTTTGTGAGTGTGTTCCCACTGCCCCCTACACCTCACTTTCCCAGCACTTCACACCTGCTGTCCGTTGTTTAGCACCTGCATTTCTGGGTAGCCCCTAAGCTCCATGAACCCACAGACGGCATTATTTTGCCCCCACGCTGTGTCCCAGTGTATCACAAGGTGGCCAGTGCAGAGCTGACAGCTAGCTTGGTGCCACTGAGCGGATGACTCACACACCGAATCCTCCTTGCTCTGCACAGCTCCCCGACTGCCCGCCTCACCCTTGACAGCCCCACTCAGTCCCCTGCACCCATTGCACCTGGTTCCTGTGTCTGCAGTGAGCTGTGCTCCGTGACACCTCACACCATTAGTCATCCCTTCCCAGGTGAATTCTATCTCTCCTGCCAGCTTGCAGGGCCTCGGGCTGGGCTAGGGCCATGGCTTTGCCTCTTTGTGTTCCAGGCCCTGGCCCTTAGTTGGTGCTCACTGATCAGGAAAGGTTGACCAGGTGAGTCATGACCTTGAGACTATCTGTGCTGAAAAATTGAGGGTCCTTCATTCCCTCCTCATCAGGGGTCATTCAGGACCATCCTTAAGTTCATCTTCTCTTGACTGGCTTCCGGGGGAACAAAATAGGCAAGACCGAGGAGAGGCTGAAGAGGGAGCTTGGGCAGCTCCCAGCACCCCAGCGGGCCCCCAGTGCAGACACACACCCACCCATGCTCAGAACCCCCAGTGCCTCTCCCCCGCGCTCAGGATGACATCCAAACTCCTCCACACAACTGATGAGCCCTTTATTCTCAGGGGCCCCCCACACTCACCTTCCATTCCCTCAAAGACCAGAAACTACAAGGAGATAACTCTGCATTTTCTCATTTATTCTTTGTCACAGTTCTGTGAGGCAGGTGCTATTATCCTCACCTCATTCTTCTCAAATGAGAAAACCAGCTCAAAGGGGCTAAGTGATTTGCCCAAGGTCACACAGCTCCTAATTGAAGAAGCCAGGGCTTGAGTCCAAGTTCATCCTGTACAGGTGCTTTTCTGGCTGCTGTGCCAGCCCGCCTCATCCCGTCCCGCCTCCCAGCCCACCACCCTTGCACCCCGCTCCCCGTCATGCTGACATACTCGGAGCTCCCAGGAGCTGCTGTCCTCATGATTCCTGGCTTTGGTACAAATGGCACCCACTGCCTGAGAGTTTTCCTGGCAGCCCTCTCCCTGGTGCAGCTCCTCCTCTCCTTTCAAACTCTGCTGGGGCCATCTTCCCTGACAGTCCCCTTGGGCCTGGCTATAGGCCTGATGCATCGTCGGATTCATTCTATTGTGCGTTCATCCCACTGTCGATGGTGTTCATCCATCTCCCTGTGAGCAACTGGGGGGCACATAGTAGGTGCTCAAGAAGCATTTGCTGAGCTTTGAATGAATGAGTGAAGGAGTGAAATTCATACTCTGCCTACAACTGAGGGCTAAGAGCATTTGTGCGAGATGGGAGTCCAGGGCACCAGAAATCTGGGGGGCAGGCGCGGGCCTTTGTGGCGGAGGGGGATGGAGGAGCCAGTGAAAGCAGAGGAGGAACAAGTTCGAGGACAGCAGGGGGTTTGTGCAGGGGTTGGCTGGAGAGAAGCGTCTGGACCCGATGCCGAGTGTGCCGACTTGACGGAAGAGGGCGGCCAGAGGGTCGAGGAGAGGCGGAGGAAACGACAGAAGGGCAGGAGGTTCCCCTGCCCCTCCAACGCCCGTGAGCCCCTTTCCTTTCTTTTTTTCCACTCCATCCTGCCTGCCCATTCATCCTTTTGACAATCTCGCCTGGGGCCTTTTTGGACCACATGTTTTATCCTTTGTCACTAGCCAAACAGCCCTATTATATTAATTTATTGTCCTTTCCAGTAACTTGTAGCCTTCCTGTAAACTCCCGCTTTCCCATGCTGGGTTTGCCCATTGCCAGACCACAGCTCCCGGACCAGTGCTGCCCACGCCTGCACATGGCCAGACAGGGAGCAAACGTCTCCCAGGACCCTCCTGGCCTTAGCCCTTTGAGGGTGGCTTCTGGGGCCCGCTCTCTCCTCATATGAGTTCCCTGTGGAGCATCTCATGAGTGTCACACTGCTGGTGACAAAACCCTTAACACCCTGGCTTCGTACCTCAAATGCCATCTCTTACTTAGTCCTGGGCACCCCAGGGAAGGACAGGGAGAGATTAGCCTGACTATGACCTAAAGGGAAACTGAGGCTTGGCGAGCTAGCCTGCTTGCCAAGGTCACATGGGTCTTAGGGGAAGTGGGTCTCTTGACCCCTCAATCATGTGCTGTGTGGGGTGGTTTGGCCTCCGTGGGAGGACCTGGCCCCGGCCTTTCCCCGGTGACCCGAGGCCAGGCCATGTCCACGGGAACAGTGTGCTCAAGGTCGTAGCTGGAACTCATGCCCTGCCTCCCTGAGACTCATGCCTGGTTGAGGATGGAGTGCCCAGAGATGGCTTCTTGCCTTTCCAACTTGCTTCACATGTTACATGTGGACTTCGAAGACAGATGGCCCTGAGTTCAAATCCCAGTGTCCACTATTTCCACTTGTGTAGCCTGTGCTGAGTCACTTTATGGCTTGGAGCGTCAGTTCTTTCAGCTATACCATGGGACAGTGATATCTACCTGGGCTCAGGGATCACACACAGACACCTGACCCTCATAACCACAGACAGAAGCCTAGCCCTGGGTTGTGGGACCCTGGCGGGTCGGGGTGGGGGCGGAGTGAGCAGGGGGAGCAGGCCAGAAGGGAGAGGACAGGAAGTGTGAGACTCCCAGGTCACTACCTGTGATGGGGTGTCCCTGCCAGAAAAGGGGGAGCATCAGGACTATGTCATCTACTTCTTCATCCTGTGGAAGTTAAATGTCCCATCTGCCGCCATGCCCCAGTCACCAGGGAAGGGCAGGGGCTTCAGTGCTGGGAGGAGGGGAGACCACGGAGGAAGAAGGGCAGTGTGCTCGCGTGCAGGAGCGGGTGGTGGAGGGGCACGCTGCTCTCCTTCCCAGAAAGGCCCGGCTTCTGGGGAATGAATTGGAAATGGCCTTGCAGGGCCATCAATCACACCCGTGCCTCCCGCCAACCTGCCAATCCTGCCGCCGTGTACTCCCTGCCTCGCAGGGGGTCGTCAGTCACCATTAGGTGAGCTCCAGCCCCACTGCAGAGCGTCGCTCCAGGGCCAGGCAGGGCAAGGTGAGGCCAGCACGTGGGGAGTTGATGGGTGAGAATGGGAAGTGATAGGTCAAGGACCAGTTAGGGATTGTCACAGAGTCCCCTAGAAACAAGAGAATTCCTTTAATTCGGTCCTTCGTTCAGTATTGAGCTCCTACTCTGTGCAAGAAACTGGGTGAGGGGCTGTGTCACAAAAGTGACCAAGACGTGTCCTCTTACAGCTTAGAGTCCAGTGGGGCATTCAGAAGTCTGGGGGTCGCACAGGGGGTTACTGATGTGACCATAGATGTGTGTGTCACTCTGGGAGCCCAGAGAGGGGCCTCACTTCTACTGGGAGGGGAGCAACTGTGAAACCTTGGTGGAATAGGAATGGTTTCTTCTCAATTGCTCAGTGCTGGCTTTTTTTTCTTTCTTTCTTTCTTTTTTTTTTTTTTTAATAGCCCAAGGCATTGGTGAGGGGCTGGATTCATTTCCTAGGGCTGCCATAGCCAAGTACCACCAACTGGGTGGCTTAAAACAGCGGAAATGTCTTGTCTCACAGTTCTGGAGGCCAGAAGTCCAACTCAAGGTGCCAGCAGAGCCGTGGTCTCTCTGAAGGCTGAGAGGGAGACCCCTCCTTCCCGCCCCCAGTTTCTGGAGTTGTCAGCAATCCTTGGTGTTCCTCGGCTTGTAGGCGCATCATTCCCATCTCTGCCTTTGTCGTCACCCGGCCACCTTCTCCCTGTGACAGTCGTGTTAGATCAGGGCCAACTCTAATGACCTCATCTTAACCTGGTCACATCTGCAAAGCCCTACTTCCCAATAAGGTCACATTCACATATTCACTGGGGTTGGGACTTGGATATACCTTTTTGGGAGACCCAGTTCAACATCACAGGGGGGTAGCAGGAATCCAGGAAGAACATTCTAAAGCCCCCAGACCTCGCTCCATCGAGAAGGGCAGCCGGGACTCTCTTGGGGGAAAGAGGCTTTTCTAGCATAAGCCAGACATCGCCAGGAAGGCCCCGGAGTGGAAGCTAGACTTGGAAGAGGGCGGTGGACATCTGTTAAGCCTTATGTCCATTTTGTTGATGGGGAAAATGAGGCCAAGAGCTGCCAAGTGAGGCAGGGTGACTTGGTAGCAGACAAGCTGGGCTCAAACCCTCCCTTAAACTCCTCTGCCTCAGTTTCCTCATCTGCGAACCAAGGGCTTCCCTCGAGATGCTTGGAGCCTGCGAGAGGCCAAGAGCGCCCATCTGTTAGGGGCAGAGATGGGCAGGGCTGGGCAGGGCTGGCCTGCAGCCCAGGGCTTTGTCCGATGTCCAGCCCAGCAGCTGCTCCCTCTCTCACCACACACACAGGAGCGCTGGGCACCAGTGCCAGCAGCACGAACCCATCTCCGTGTGAACTGCAGCCCCGTGGGGATGCTCCTGGGAAACCTGGCCCGGCCCTCATTAATATGAATCTCCCTCTGTCTCAGTCTCTCTTGTCGGCCCCCCAGGATCAGCTTCCAGGCCCAGGTTCCTCTGGAGGGGCTGGGAGCCCCGATTACACCTGGGGATGTGGCATGGAGCAAGGGAAACAAGGGGGGGGCACCTGACCCCCCCCCATGGATAAGATCGGGGATCCACAGCGGAGTGCAGATACCACCATCTCCTCCTGCCACCACCTTTAACGCCCGACAGATGGGCTGTGGGTCTGCAAGGCGACAGAAGGTAGAGGCAGGGGGGTTCCCGTGCAAGGGTAACGAATGCAGCCCCCTTCCAGTGGGCTCCCTGGAAAAGCCACCCACCACCAAGCCCCGTGAGGAGGGGCAACCGAGACAAGGCAAGGGGGACAGCAGGAGCAGCTGCACCTGGGATGGGGGGTTGGGACAGCCTGTAGCTCAACCTCACACCTCCCCCCGCTTACATGGGGGGCAACCTGTGCTGCTTCCTTCCTCTCTCACCCTCAGAGTTCTCCCTCTGGGTTGGCCTTTGATGACACTGGATTTTGTGGGAGGAGCAAGAAAACTCTCCGTGCTCACCCAGAAGTCCACCAGGCCACTTCCCAGTTATGGGACCTTGGGAGTGACTCAGCTCTGCCAGTGCCACCCGCCTGTGTACAATGGGGTTGTTAACACTTCCCATCCCATGACATTGCTGTGTGGCAAGAATGAGGGCATGAGCGCAAGGCCCGGCACCTGGTAACGCGGGACCCTCCCTGTGCAAGTGACAGCTCGGAGAGCCTACGTGCCAATTCCACATCCAGCAGCTTGTGTAACAAGTGGGGAGATGGGGCTCAGACCCCGCTGTACACCTGCAAATCCAAGGCTTTCTCCCTCACGTCAAATAGAGCATCCGCTTGGGCAGGGGCCGGGGCGTTGCCTGGAGCTAGTACAGGCTTCTAGCCTGTGCCCTTGAGACTACTTGAACCCTAGCCCCTCCCTTTACACCCCAAAGAGTCGACCTGCACCTGACTCATGGCAGGACATGACAGCAGGGGCCAGGTGACTTCTTAGGACCGAAGGGGCACTCAGCAGTTTTCCTCCTAAGGACCATGGAGGCGGGGGGCAGGGGCGAGTGGAGGTCGGGGGACAGGAAAAGACCTTGTCCCAGATTTCCTTGTTTTTTTAATTGAGATAAGATTCACATAACACAAAATGAACCACGTTCAAGTGAACAATTCACTTGCATTTAATACATTCACGTGTTGTGTAACCATTATCCCTACTTACTTTCAAAACATTTTCGCCACCCCAAAAGGAAACCCTGTGCCTGCGAAGCAGCCAGTCCCACACACCCGGCAGCCACCTGTCTGTGTCCTGTCTATGAATTTACCTATTCTGGATATTTTATGGACGTGGAATAATACAATGTTTGACTTCAGTTGTACCCATTTGATGGGACGAGGGAGGAGCTGTAGCCGGAGGCCCCTGAGGACTCTGCCCACAGCCCCTGCCTCCTGGAAAACCTCCGGGCTGCTCGGAGGAAGCCACCAGTCTGCCCGGGCTTCCTGGAAGGCCTCCCTCCACACAGCTCTCAGCGTCATGGTCTGGGCCCCAGCAGCCCTGGGTTTGGTGTCAGCGTGGCAGCTAACCTGGAGCCCCAAGGCCAGTGGCTGCTCCACCTGGGGCTCCAGGCATCTCATGCGTTAAGTGAGAGGTTGAAGTTAGGGGTCTCAATAGCTCCGGTGCCCCACATCCCCCCTGTGGAGTCTGGAGGAGAGAAGCGGGGCTTCTTATGGAGACAAAGGTGCACCCCTGATTACAGGAGATGCAGAAGCCCTTTCTAAAGCAGGAGCGAGAGATCGTGGCAGCTGCACTCGGTCCAGAAAGGGACAACGAGACTTGGTCGCTGGTGTGCTTTCTGCTGAGGAGGCAGGCCAGTGAAGGCAAGGAGGGCGACTGGGGCAGAGGCTGGGCCTGGGGTCCGGGGGGACAAGGTCCCGTTTCCCTTCAGGTGGGGCACGGCCCCCAGGTGGGTAACACAGGAAAAGCAGGTGGCACATGCACCCAGGCAAGTGGCCGGGGATGGGCTGCGTGCCCCGACAGTGGGCATGTGCAGGCCTCTGTATATAATCCAGCTTGTAAATTGCTCGAGGCCTGTGGCTGCTGGAAGGGCCACAGAGCGTGTGGTGTTATTATTTATGATGAAACGCAGAGGTGCCTGCCGGGGACTGGAATGGGCTGAGCGCCGTGCGGGATGGACGGCAAATTGAACTCCAATTTTCTGCTCCGCAGTCTTTGTTACACGCCACAAAGCGCCGGTACACCCGGGTCACCAGCCTGATGGATGTGTCTTCTTTAGCAGCAGGTTCCATCTCTCAGCCTCTGCGTGGAGGCAGACGCTGGGCTCTGTCTTTCCCTCCCCAGCCAGGCCCAGCCCCAGGCTCCTTCCCTGCGGTCCAAACACAGCGCTGACCTGAGAGGAGATCAGACACCTGGCAGGGGGGCAGGCGGCCATGGGTTCAAAACCAGACTCTGACTCGAGGCAGACCTGGCGCCTCTCTCCTCTGAGCTTCGGAAGAGAGAAATGAAGGGCGGTAACAGGAATAACTCTCCCCCAAGGTGGTCAGGAGATTTAAATGAGAAAACAGAGGGAACTGGGAGTGGGTTATGTCTTCACAAACAACTTTCTCTCCCCTTCTCCTGGGCTGAGCAGCCCAGCCTGATGCCTGCGAAGGGGAGGCCTCAGGGAAGCCCCTGAATGGGTGGGGAGCCCCTGGCTGGGGGTGATGGGGTCAAGTGGGGAGCCCCTCACTGCCTGCTGTCCAGCTCAGTTCCGTCAGATGCAGAGGTCACGTCTACTGGTTCCTGTCTTTCCTCACTCCCTATCTCCACTTCTCGGGGCCAATGAACCAACTCCCTTGGGTGCCGGTGTTTCTCAAGGGTGAAAAAGAGTTGGAAAAGGGGGTTCAGCCCGGGAAGCACGCTGCCCAGAGCTTGGGGCCGCTTGTCCATTTCGCTCATTGTAGCCCTTCTACACCCTGTGTCTGGCGGTGCCACCACCGGCCAAGGCAGGCCTCTCGCCGCCCGCTGTGGGTTCTTAGAAGCATCCATGGGCCTGCCAGTACCTTCGCTCAGCATCCCAAGGCTTGTGGTAGGCAGGTGTTTCTCTGTTACCAGGGGTGATAGTGGTACCCATGTGATGGAGGGAGCTCACCTGCTGAGCAACCTTCAGAGGAATCACCTGGGAGAATGGCAGACATCAGGCAGGACAAGCCTCTGTGGAGCCACCGGGGCCTGGCTAGGCAGCTGGCCCCCCAAGCTGAAGGCCTTCATGTTCAGGGGCCTCAGATCCCAGCTGTAAACAGGAGGATCCAAGCACGTGTCCCACCTCAGGGTCGCCGAGAGAAAAGCGAGTGTCATCCACGCAGCAAATTGAGCTTCTTGGGAAAAATCCCAGGAGTTAGTGAAAATTTTACTATTGCTGCTCTTAAGACTCAGATGAATCTGAATGCATTAAAATGATAATATCACTGTTAGGCAAAAACATTCTAACCAATGGTGTAAGTTTAATCTCTGAACACCCCAATTGAAATGTGAGAAAGGGCTCCCTTCTGCTCTGTTAATAGCAAAATAAACCCATTGGGAATGAGAACCATCCTTTTTCCATGCAAGGCTGGGGATGCTTTGGCATTATCTACCTGTGAGGTTCAGGCCCGAGGCCCTGGCTGTGATGTGGGCTCTTTGTGCTGAGTGCTGGTCCAAGCGCTTACTCCTGCCAGTGGGCCTGTGGGGTGACATTACTTTTGTCCCATTTCTCGGTTGAAGAAACTGAGATGTGGAGGTGTTACAGAGATGCCTGGGTCACCTAGCTGGTGAGTGGCCAAGCCAGGATTCGAACCCTGTTCCAGGGCCCAACCCACACTCTTCCTCAGATCTTGCAGCATCACAGCTGGAAGGGAACACAGAGAGTCCCCAGGAAGGTCAGCCCCCAGGCAGGAGGTGACCAGGCCAAGTTCAACAGCAAGTTCATTTGTCCATTTTTTCACCTACAGGTGTTCCTTGGCCTGTAGACGCACCACTCCAGTCTCTGCCTCCATTGCCACATGGCCGTCTTCTGTGCCTCTTCTCCTTTTATAAAGACACCAGTCATATAGGGCCCACCCAACTCCCATATGACCTCATCCTAACTAATTACATCGACAGTGACCCTGTTTCCAAATAGGGTCTCATCCTGTGGTGCCAGGAAGGACACGAATGGGGGTGGGGGGCAGGCACCATTCCACCCAGAGCAAGCCCCAGCTAGTCCTGCCTGGAGTTGACTTTATCAGCATCCCTTAGCTTTCACGTTGGACCACATCGCCACTCGTTCGCTCATTCACTTCTGAGCATCTGCTTTGCCTCAGACTCTGCCCAGTGCTCGGGCAATAGAAAACCAGGAGGCATCACCCCAGACCTTGGTCTCTGTGTGCTGTGTTCTTTCCCCTGTGACATTTTGGCCTGATGTACAATGGGCTGAGCAGCCTGGGTGGTGGGCTTGGGTCACACACACCACCTTCTCCAGGCTGGGCCCCTCCACCCCTCTCACGATTCCGCAGGGCCATGTCGGGGCTCAGTTATGCTGGCTGCCCTGATGGCTAGGCCCCCCTAATCAGATTAGATGTGTATTCAAACAAATTGATGATCCGTTCCATTAGATGCTTTTTGAACACGCTTTTCTGAGTGAGAAATCCATTCGGCAGCAGCTGCGGAGGCCGAGGCATAATTGATTGCCGCACCCTCCCCGGCCCCCGACGTCACAAGGTGCCTGGCTCCTGAAGGTCACTGGCGATGATTAGAGGAAGGAGGGCGAGAGCCTTCTTTCTTGGCTAATGAAGCACTTGGCATGCAGGCAGCACCAGGGCTGAGCTGGGCCAGGCATCTGCCAGGAGAGAGGGGAGGAGCATAAATTAGCATCTCATTTGTGGGAGCAGCAGAGAGGAGAAGGGAAGCTGGGGCTGGGGGCCTGAAGGGCTAAGGAGCTGCCATGCCCTGCTCGGTGGGGCAGGAGCAGGCCGGCCAAGTCGGGCATGGGGCTGGAAGGGAGACAGGAGCAGCTGGGAGCCCTGGGTCCTGTGGTCTTTCTCAGACTCCCCGAGCACTTCCTGTGGAGGGCGGGGCTGGGACAGGGCCCACAGCACTCTCTTCCTGAGACCCCTGCCATGCTCAACAACAACCCCCCCCCCCCCCCCCCCCCCCCCCCCCCGCCTAGATTGAGGTGGAGGAGGGACCCGCAGGATACTGACACTGTACAAAACCTCGTGCAACTCCAGTTGTCTCTACCCGGCCTTGAGCCTTTGCTGAAGACCTGACAAGCCATTGCTGGGCAATGCTTAGTTCTTGAGCCGGCTGGGAGTAGCCGTGAGGGGGCTGAACCTGAAGTCTTCGAGTTGGGACATTCAGGACACTGGGAGCTCCTTAAAGGGATGGCTCCGAGATGCGGGAATCGGGTAGAACAACCCTAACACACCCCGCCCCGTTTCCCAGCTCCTCCCCGTTTGATTACCACCAAAGATCCACTTGGCAGGAAGAACACCCTGTAGGTGCCAACCACAGGGCTCTGAACTTGACTTACCTTAGCTCACTTGGTCCCCCCATCAGTCTCTGGGGCAGGGGTTGGAAGCTCTTGGTTACTCTGCTCAAGGCCAAACTTTAGTTAGCACAGAATCTGGGATTTAAACCTAGTTTCTCTTCTCCCTCTGGGACCTTCCAGCCAGATCCCTGGACAAGGGTGGCACCTGGGGGCTTATGTGGTGAGCAGAGCTGTGGGGCAGGGGCCCCAGCCCAGCCCATCCTCTCCTTCTTCCTGAGAAGCCCTCAGAGCCCCGACCCCTGCCTCCTTTTCCTTGACCCCTCACTCCCATGGATCTGTTCGCCTTCGGCACTGTCTGTCCTCCTTTACTCCCGGGCTTCTCATTCTGCACCCCACTCGCCCATTCCTCTGAACCCCGCTCCGAGGAGGACCAGTCTCACCTGGCTATGTTCTGCTCCGTAGCCCTTCCAACTGATTCTCAGAACCCATTCCCAGCCAGCCTGCCTGTCTCACCCTCGGCCCCAGATCTAGCTCTGGGGCCTGACATTGGACACTGGGGAAACTGGGGTCACCCAACCAGCATGACCCCTGCTTGTGGCTTCAAAGCCAGCGCCCCGAGAGAGGCCACCATCCGTCACTTACCAACCAAGGCCACAGGTCGGGGTGTGAAGAGTAGGACAGCTGAGGGAAGCCATGGGTCAGTTACAGAAAACTCAGGAACCCACCAGATCCAAGTGCACGTCTGTGGCAGAATCAAATGACCAAGCCCTCCTGCGTGTCCATTTTCCCATCTGCAGGAGGGGGATGATGAGAAAGCACCTTTTTGAGGAGGTCTCGTGACTTTTCACAGAGACGCTGGGCAGAAAGTGCTCATGCGCGGGAAGTTCCCTAAGTCCAAGAGCGTGAGATGGGGCAGCAGGAGCAGGCATGTGCGTGCAGCAAGTGTGAGTGAGGAGGCCTGCCCTGAGCCCTGCTTCCTCTGGCCTGGAGCCCAGCCTGCTCAGGTCAGTGGCCAGCCAGCTCCAGGGAGGGGACCAGGCTAGGAGGCCAGCTCCAAGGAGCACAGCCTTTCCAGCCAGTGACCGGACAGCAGGTCATGGAGGCTCATCCAGGACAAAGTGCCTGGATTAACGTCACTAGGGGACGGTGAGGGGAGAACTTTGTAAGTGTCCCAACCTCCACCTACTTTCACACATTCTAGAGAAGTCCCCGTGACTGAGCAGTCACCGTGTGCCCAGGAGGGAGCTGCTGAAAGAGGGAGGCGTTGGGCCCTGGCCAGTGCGGCTCAGAGGTTCGAGGGCCATCCCATAACTGAAAGATTGCGGGTCAGTCCCCAGTCCGATCACTTGAGGGAGGCAACCAATCGACGTTTCTCTCTCTTCCTTCCTCTCTCCCTAAAAGCAATGAAAGAATGTGTTTGGGTGGGAATTTTAAAAAGAGAGAGGCTTTGAGGGGTTTTAGAGCTGGGAAGGGCATTTGTCCAGGCCTGGTGCCCCTTGAAGCTGGCTCCAGAGGGCAGATAGACATCTTTGGGGCAATTAGGTGGCCTGGGCTTGCTGGGAAGTCAAATTTCAGGAGAAAGAGAGGGACTCCAGAGAAAGATGACATTATTGCACTCACTGGGGGCTGTGGGGAAGGGAGGGGTTGAAGTTGAGATAAGTTTCTGTATGGAGTCATTTAGCCGAGAGCCCAGAGGGAAGGATGACAATGGGGGTATTTATTGGGAATATCAAGGGAGAGGCAGGCGGGGGCCCCCTGAAGTGTTATGGGAAATGAGAAGGAGGCCCCAGACTGAGGCCTCTTGTCTGCCTCTGAAGGCGGCTCTTCCTTCAAAGGGGCTCCGGCTCGGGCAGTCAGAGACCCCCAGCCTTGCCAAACCCCTGTGTCCCAGGCACACCGCAGGCCTTCCTGTGCCCTGGTCGCCAGCAGGGCTACTCTGGGACTGCTCATGTGCACTTGTACGTATCAATCTGATTATGAATAAGTGACCCGTTTATACCTGTATGACACAGCATGAAAGTTACAAAAGGTGTAGAGGGAAAGCGAGTCCCCTGCCACCCAGTGCCCCCTGAAATGTCACTGAGCCCAGCGTCTTATGTAACGCCTCAGAAAAAACTTACGCTATACAAGCAAATATATGTTTATACTTGAAGAAGAAAACACTTGTACACAAATAGTAGCAGATAACACACCCCATTCTACACCTTGCTTTTTTTTTTTCACTTAACAGTAGTTCTCAAAAATGGTTCCAGAGCCTTATGCAGGAGAATTTTGTCATTGGGAGGTGCAATTCTTTCTTTTTTTTTTTAAATCCTCACCTGAGGATATGTTCACTGATTTTAGAGAGACAGGAAGGGGGGGAGAGAGAGAGAGAGAAAGAGGGATCAACCTGAGAGAGAAACATCGATTGGCCACCTCCCGTATACACCCGACTAGGGATCAAACTCACAATGCAGGCATGTTCCCTGACCAGGAGTCAACCCCGCAACACTCTGATGTATGGGACGATGCTTCAACCAACCGACCCACGTGGCCAGGGCGGTGCAATCATTTCTTCAGCCAGTGCCCTCTTGACAGACATTCAGGTCATTTCTGAGCTCCGGCTGTTCCGGAGCAGAGCGCTGTGAAGTGCTGCCATGCCCCTGGCCCAGGGGTGTCTGTGGAGGGTAAATTCCTCGCAGAGTTGGGGGGGTGGGAGGTGGAAGGGCGCATTTTTCATTTTAGTGAGAATTGCCAAATTGCTCCCTATAGTTGTCTTCCCAAGTGACGGTCCCCAGGGCTTGTGCGAACATGCCTAGGTCTCCAAAGGCTGGCCAACCCAGGGTATTACCACACTTTCGGATCTTGGCCAAAGTGACAGGAAAAGACGGTATCTTAGTGAGTTTCAGTTCGCCTTTCTCTTATCCCGAGGTGCAGCATCTTTGTACGTTTCAGAGTTATTTTGTAATTCTTTCCTGCACACTGTGCGTATCCTTTGCCCATGTTTCTGTTGGTTTGTTTATCATTTTCTTATTGATTTGTGGGAATATTTTTTATATCAAGAAAACGAGCTCTTTGTCTATGGTAAAAGTTGTGGATATTTTCCCCCGGTTTTTCATCTTGTCGCTTCTTTTTGTTTATGGGTCTTTTTTCACCCCCATGCACAATTTTTATGTGGTTGAAGGCATCAATCTGTTTTACGACTTTCTGGAGTTTCTGTAGTACTTAGAAAGTACTTGGTGAATCCTTCGCTTTGCCAAGTTTGTATATTTTTAAACCGCTGTGATTTTTTCTGGTTCTTTTAGAATTTTATTTTTCATGTTTAAAACATTGATCCATGTAGCATTTATTTTGAGGTAAAGTGTGAAGAAGAGATTCAACTTTTTTTCCCTCTCCCAAACGGCTCCCTAGCTGTTCCAAAGCCATTTGTTGAATAATCGGTCTTTCCCCCACTGACTTGACATTCTACTTTCATCATATATGAAATCATCCCATATGTACTGGGGTCTATTTCTAGCCTTTTTAGTCTATTACCTCATCGGTCTCCGTGCACAGGAGCATACTGTTTTAATTATTGCAGCTTTAGAATGTGGTTCCATATCTGTGCTGGTTGGTCTCCTCTACTTACCGTTCTTTTTCAGAATTTTCTTGACTATTCTTTTGGGGGGCGTTCAGTGTGAGCTTTAGAATCTTTTAGCCTAGTTTTTTTTTTTTTTAATCCATCCTGTGTGCGTATCTTTAAAGTGAGGAAAACTTTTAGAAATGACTTGTGCATCATGTCGATTCTTCCTGACCACAGTTCTCCTCTCTGGGGGGCCCCCTCCCCACAGAGGTGGCCGGCAGCGCTGCTGGGTCCCCTCGTACAGGCTGTATGCTGCACAGCCCCGGGATGAAGGCTGGAAGGAGCTGCCGGCCCCTGCCAGCCGGGTCTGAGCTCTTCTCTCAAGAGTAATCCGCACATGTAATCGATAGTAATAATGGCTGAAAGTGCCAGGCACTTTTCTAAGACTTTATGTTAATTTATTGATCTTCCTAACAATTTACAGCTAAGGAAACTGAGGTACAAAAAGGTTAAGTCACCTGTCTGAGGTCAATGATTTGTGTTTCCCACCTGTGCATTCATGGCACAGAAATCTGTTCCTGCCCAGAAGCGCAGATGCACAGAGATCGAGATGCACGCAGACATGCACACACAGACAGACACAGACGCTCACACGGGGACACGCACAGGAGCACACACCCACTTAGCCTCTCCCAGGCCACCTCGGGAGGATAGATAAGGCGGCACGAGGGATGCAGAGGACCCGGTGCACGGCCGGTGCCCAGCAGCTCCTCGGGAAAGGGTATCCACACACCCCCTGCCGCTTCCCCCAAGGCATTTTCTGCAGCAGCCGCTGGAATCAACCTGCCCAAGCAAAAGTCATTCGGCTCCAGGCTGGCACCCCCGGGAGAGCCAGAGGAGCAAACTGGCAAATGCTGAGCTGGGAGCAAATTGCTCAGCGAGCGGTTTACAGAAGCGAGGGGGTCTGGGTGCAGAGCACGTGTGTGCGCGTGTGTGCGTGCAAGCACATACACCCCCACACACACACACCCCCAACTGTGCTGGCTGTGAGTCAGCCCCACATCCAAGGGATTGAATCACTGGGGAGCTGGGAATGTTATTGTTTTAAAACAAACGAGTGATGACAGGAACTAACAGAGGGTTTTTAAAAACGCGATTCAAAGGGCTCTTGAAAGCTGCTGGAGAATATGAATGAGGCTTTGAAGTGCGAATGTGCCCATTAGTTAAACTGAGAGCAGAGCTGGTGGCTTCCATGGCAGGCAGGCACAGACAAGAGTCGGGGGTTCCCCCCCTTTTTTTCTTTTTCTTCCTAGGCAAATGAGTGCCTGCTAGCCTCTCTGCCTCTGCCGCTGGCCAGAGGTGGGCTGAGACCCCAGAAGCCAGGGACTGGGGCGCTAGCCACTCCGGAGCGCAGGCTGTAAAAGAGGCACCTTTCCAGCCTGAGGCAGCGTGCTGACACATGGTTGTTAGGAGTGATGGAGCGATGTGCGCGCAAGCGGCACCAGATACACGGCTGGAACAGCGGCGGTCACATGGAGACAGGGGTCCAGGGTGTTTTTCTGTGCGGGTCTGCACTCTCTCCCAGCCATCTTTGGTCCTCCTTGGTCTGCATCTCGGGGGCCCCCACCGTGAGGGTCTGTAGCAGGAATGGTGTTCAAGGAAGACTCCCCTAAACATTTGTAATTTAGACACTCATCAGACTGCAACCTCGGGCTCAGGGTGGGGGTGGCTAAGCAGCCTGGACCCCAGACACACATTATGGCTTCTCTTGAGTTACCGATCAGTGCCGGAGCCCTGAATGCGGCCTTGACACAAACCCTGGACCGAGCTGACCATGGACACCCAATTCTGGTTAAATCTGAGAATGAAAGGATAGACTTGGGGTCCAGGGCTCCAGGCCCCACTGACTCCCTCAGGGGTCAACCTGCGGTGCAGGAGGGGCCCAGCCTCTCCCATTCCCAGCCTGCCCAGCGGCATCTCAGTTTACTCCCCTCCAGCTTTACGTCACCCTCTCCCCAACCCCTGACACTTGCCCTTTCTCTTCTTCCTTGGCTTGAGTCAGTTCCTTAGGCCAAAAAAAATAGTGTCTTATGGTTTCTACCCTCTAGGCTCATAGGGGAAAGTTAGCTCTGGGCCAAGGCATGCCTGGGGCCCCAGCCAGCACTAGGTGGCAGCCCCCTCCCTGGGAAGGACACTCATGCTTTTGCTTTAGGAAAAGAAATGAACAATCTACCCTAGCATTTTCACAATTATTATTTCATGTAATCCTTACAACGTCAAGGTACTGATTTCTCTCCATATCTCTTAATGGAGAGATCGAGACCGGGGAGAACGAATACTTGCAATCACCCACACAGCTAAAGTGGTAGGGTGAGCGTAGTCAGGATGTGGATGATGGGACCGTCGCCATCGGCTTGGAGGACAAGGCACCCACTGCCTGTCCTGCCAGCAGCTTCCTGCCTGGCTTTGAGCACATCCCACCCCTCAGGCACAGAGCTATGGCAGAATGTGCTGGACTTGGCCTGGCTGGTCTGGACCTGGGCTTAGTGGCCACGTGGCCATGGGGTCACTGAGCCGTACCCTTCGTCACAGCAGGAGCACGGCTGCAAGCATCGGTGAGTGCATGAGTATTGAGGGGTGCTCTCTGGAGCTCGTGCCCTTCACCCCTCAAATGCAAGGGCTCAGCGGCACACGCTCTGGGAGTCTGCTTGCGCCTTAAAGCTATCCTCCCCCTTCCACATCCCAGCTTCTTCAAGTCAGGTGCAGGGTCAGGTAGGCACTCAGCCAGGTGCTCAGCCTCTGGACTGGCTCCGCCCCTCCCAGCTGTGTGACCCTGGGCAGGTTTCTAACCCGTCTCTAAGAGGTGAACTGTGATTCTGGCTGGTTGTGCAGTTGTATGTGGAGTGAATGAGCATTGTTAAAGCTTGGAACAGTCCAGAAACTAGCAGGTGCTTTAGTCCTTGTTGTTCCAGATGCAGGTGTCTCCCCCGGCCCCGCCCCTTCCCCCAAAGGGTAGGCAGGCTCAGTGATGCACCTGGAGGCCCTCCCCCCTTCCTTTTTCTCCCTGTCCTTTTGTCAACCCCATGTCTATTTCACCACCCCCTCTATCCCATGGACCAGAAGAGCCAGAAGGTCTACGTGTTCCCCTGGAGTCTGGGGCCTGGAGTGCATTGTGTTCGTTAAGGGAAGCTGTGGGGGACTGGTGCTTGGCTGGGCTGACGGAAGTCAGAAGATTATGGTGACTGCAGAGGTGCAGCAATGACTGGACCTCACACCCACAGCCTGGGAAGCGGTGCTTCCTGTCCGGGAAGCTGACCTGGTGTGTGAATGGGGCGGTCAAGGCAGGCTGGCACAGCACCAGGGACAGGAGGATCGAGCAGCCTGGCAGTGGAGGCCCCTTGGGTGGACTCTGCCCTGGATTTCCAGACTGACCCAAGTTCAAGTCCTTCCCAGAGAGACCTAGGGCAAGTTACCTGGCTGCACCTGCTCCTTCTGCGTAAGGGCATTAGGTCTCTAAATAAGTAACTGAATAAAGGTGAGCAGAGATAACTGTGGCTTTGTGTCTCTTTCCCACAGATGACGTGGCCCCCTATTTCAAGACAGAGCCGGTGCGGACACAGGTGCACCTGGAGGGAAACCGCCTGGTGCTCACGTGCATGGCCGAGGGCAGCTGGCCACTGGAGTTCAAGTGGCTCCACAACAACAGGGAGCTGACCAAGTTCTCCCTGGAGTACAGGCAAGCCTCCCCTCCCCCCCCCCCGCTTCCTCCTGTCTGCCAAGGTCACTGCCATGCCCTGAAAGGGTACCAAGGAGGGGATCCCGTGCCGCAGTTTGGGGGCGGGGATTCCTGTTCCAGTGCAACTGGGAGTCCGGGGTAGCAGAAGTGGGGGCCAAAGACAGCCCTGCCCTGCTGAGCCCAGCAGAGAATGGCTGGGAGGTGGGCCAGGGCACTGCCCAGACAGGCTGGCCCTCGAAACAGTGGATGGGGCGGAGGCGGTGATGGGGGAGGGGCGCTGGCTGTGACCGGAGCCCCTTCTTTCTCTCCCCACTGAGAAGAACCTTGCTATGTCTAGAGGGCACTATGGGGGGGGGGGCCTGGGCTCAGCAGAGGGGTGTGGCATGAGGCACCCTGGGGCCAGTAAGAGAGGAGCATGTCTGTTTGGGGGAACCATTGAGGTGGGACATGGAGGTGGCCCACCCAGGGTCTTTGGGTTATCTCCACTCCCTTTTGGTGCCTTCACACTGAGCTCTGGGCTGGGCTGGCCCCTATCTCCCCAGGACACTGGCCAGTGGGGACAAAGGAGAGGCTGGAAAGAGAACAAGGTCTCAGAAGGAGGGTTTGCTGCAAAAGTAGGCATGGAGGGCAGCTACTCCCCCAGCCCAGCTGGCCTCCAGCCCTTTGGGCCCCTCTCCGGCTCCGCTCCTCCCCCCTTACTGGCCCCCACCCCTGGGCTGGTGAGGAATCCCCAGCCTGATGTGCATAATCTGTTTCATTGGGGGAAACAAGCTTGTCTCGCCCTGAGGATGTGGGTACAAATCAGCCACCAGGGACAGGAATGCAGATGAGAGGAGGGGGTTCAACTGCTGAAGGACCTGCCCTTTCCAGAGAATTATCCTCTTCTTTACAAAGAGGGAGACCAGAGTTTGGGGTGACTTCCAGGTTCCTTCTGCCCGACCTTGGCCTGCGTCAGCTCGGGGGCGTGGCCACTTTGGCAAAGGAGGGAGTAGGGGTGCCGGGGCAGGAGGACCACCTTCCCCTCTGGATGGCGAGAGATGGGCC
Source organism: Micronycteris hirsuta (assembly GCA_004026765.1). Taxonomy (NCBI): domain Eukaryota; kingdom Metazoa; phylum Chordata; class Mammalia; order Chiroptera; family Phyllostomidae; genus Micronycteris; species Micronycteris hirsuta. Next base: position 26,547 of record PVJI01013110.1, on the reverse strand, counting down.
ACAAGCCGGAGGCCCTCCATTGCTTGCCACTCCAGGCCTCGCGTCTCCGGGGAGCCCATGAGGAGACTGGGGTCGGGGGGGTCCCTGAACAACACCTGCAGTGGTTTATAGTTGGGGACCCGGGGGCACTCCGGGCCACTGTCTGGCAGCACTGGGCAGTCTGACAGCGTGTGTGAACAGCCCCTTCATCCTCCTGGGTGCAGCATGTACCTGAAGGCACACAGATGGCACACCATGGGCAGCGGGGGTGCCAGAGCCTCCCAGCCTGCCCTTGACTTCTACTGGCAGGAGCTGGAGGCAGGATCTGGGAGGAGGAGAGCTGGTTCTTTGTCTTTTGGTGCCTGGGAGCTGTAAGGATGCAAGGGTGGGCGCCACACAGAAGCCGGTTACAGCTCAGTGTGCGGGTCCGACTTGCTACACACCGGAATGGGCTTCCTTTGGCAACCGTCAATTCTGGGAGCATCCCGCTGATAGGCAGAGTCCAGCTGTTCACAGCGGTCACAGTGACAATAATAATCATTGGCAATTAAAAGAACTGATAAGGTGGTAGACGTTGTGAGGTGCCCTCCGTGATGATCAATTTTCTCCTGCAAGCAGTCCTCTTTTCCCCATTCTGCAGATGAGCAAACTGAGGCTCAGAGAGATTAAACAATGTACCCAAGGTCAGATTGTTGAGCTGGGCTTTACCTAGAAGTCGTCTGACTCCAGAGCTGGAGTTTTTTACCGTCCACCACGGCCTCTCATTGAGGAAGGATCCCAAGCAGTCTGTCTGCTAACTGTGCCTTCCAAGTTCTAGAAAACAAAGCAGTGGGGAGAAGGCTAATATACCATCTCAGAGCTTGGTTGGGTGAAGCCATTCAGGGGACACAAACGAGTTTCCTCTAGGGGCACCTGTCCCCAGCCCCCTCGCCCCCAGTACGGCTGGCCGAGGGGCACTGTGATGGCCAGGCCTCCCTTGGGCCACAGGACACCGTGTGGCAGCCCCACACTAGAGCCGCCTGGTGGGAGGGAGGGTGAGAGCTGGTGGCAAAGAAGGGAACGGGGACAGAAGTCACTTGTTCCCATGTCACCACCCCTGTTCCCAGTGAGGGCCTGGCTCCCAGCAGGTGCTGTTGCTTTCTTTCCTTCTTTCCTTTCAATTTTGAGGTTTTCCAGCCTTGGAAAAATTGTAAGTACCACAAATGCCCGTGCACATGTTACCATTCACCAGGTGTTCACGTGTTCACCTGTGCTCCCTTGCTGTCTCCACACACACGCGTGTGTGTGCACTTCTTTGCCGAGTTACTTAGGAATTAGTTGCAGGCATGATGTTCCTTTCCCGCTAAGTAGGATGTACTGCAGAACCCAATACAACTTTCGCCCCCAGGGAATTCCACATGGATACCGTGCTCTGTCTACTACACAGTCCAGATTTCTCCGTTTGTCCCAATTATTTCCTTCATGGTTATGCTTAGTGTCGATGCTTGATACAGGATCTAATGAAGGAGCACACGCCGAATTTAGTTGTCACGACTCTCAGACTGCAGACTCCTTGAATCTAGAACTATCCCTCATTTTTTATCCCGTCTTTCATGGCACTGACATTTCTGAGAGTTCAGGGAGTTTCGTCCTCCAGCGTGGATTTGTCCAGTCACAGCTGTGTAATCACACTCACACTAAACCTTTTGGGCCAGGACATCACACAGGTGTGCGTCCTTCTCCGCGCTTCACACCCAAAGGTACCAGTTATTAGTGACGGTAGGTTTGATCCGCTGGCTCAGGTGGCACTCACCAGATTTCTCCATCGTCGACGCATGAAGGTATTTTCTCCCCTTTGGATGACACCTGAAGTTTGTGTGAATATCCTTGTCTCCAGGAGGCTCCCACCCATTGTTTGGTGCCCACCGATGACTGGGACCCGAGTAAATGATCACCGTGGTGGTTGTGACTAGCAGGTTTCCTTTCCTTATCATTCCCTTTACTTCTACTGGTTGGCATCATTCTGTCAGAAAAGAGCTGTCCCCTCTCACCCCCTCTGCAGTGATTTAGCGTGAGTATGAGCTCATGGGCAATCTTCCTACGCAGTGTGTTTCTGTCCCTCCCTGTCATTATTCATTTTGGCACACACACTAACCCACACTTGGCCGGGGGAGCTTCTTCGAACTGGATCCTGGGTCCTTTGGACATGTCCCCATTGCATTTCTTGTGCTTTCTTGCTTTTTGGCTCAAACAAAATGTTCCAGATTCAGCTTTTAAATGAGTGCATCCTGAAAATTCATTATGTAGGAGGTTGGCCAGCTTCGCACTCCATGGTTCTCCGGCCACCGCTCGCTGCTGAGGACTTCCTTGTCTCTTGCAAACCCCAGGCTTGAGGTCAGGTGGCAATATCCAATTTTCAGGCAGAAAAATGTCTGAATTTACTCAGCAGGCCAAGAGAGAATACGATTGGAAGTGCTACCATAACTTTATCTATGTTTCCCACCCCATCGCCAAAGGAAGACATTTGCATTCATGTCCAGCCTCCAGAGGTCTTTGTTCTCGGTGGGATCTGTAATAGACTGGGCCATGTATGCACACACACACGTGTACGTGTGTGTGTGTGTGTCGTCTGCATGAAGGAAGTCCTAGGCATCCTTCTGAGTGCAAGTGACTATGGCAAGTCTGTGGGTCCACATCCATCTCCGGGGGGCAGAGTGGGAATAGATGGGCTGCGCAGCATGGACCCCCTGAGTCACGCTGCTACCCCTTCACTGGCTTTGTGACTTTGGGCAAGGTCACTTAGCCACCTGTCCTTGTGTTCCTGTCCTGGAATCGGGTGCAGCAATGCCTGCTTTATTTGAGAGGGTTATAGTAAGGGTTAAATGAGATTCTATGAGACAAGCCCAGCCCCCGGTGCAACAGACATGAAATAAATGGTACCTGTTAGGATTATACAAGATGCCCGGCTTGATAGGATAATGGGGACAAATCTGGTCACAGACCCGCCCGATCTCATGAGCAGGGGGTCACGTGGGCTCTGTGGACCCGTTCCAATGACCCTGCTGTGGTCCGGGGCCCTTTTGAGAGCTCCTCTGGTCAAGTGCTGCGAGAGCCCCTTATTGGTGACATGCTCTATCCATTTTGAAGCCAGCCTTAAATTTCCACCTTGGGGCTACAGTGGTTGGGTACCACTTGGGTACAAAGCAAAATTGAATTCTTAAAAAAAATGAGACTTCTTTTCCCGAGTGTGTGGGATATCGCCTGGGAGGACCCTCCCAAAGGTGCACACCCTCCCTATGGGTGGGACAGGTTCGCGGCCTCCAGGGGACTACAGGTGTGTGTTGGGGGGTCTGGCAGGGGCTGGACACAACACTCAGACGCATATGGTCTCCTGTGTTTGTTGGCGTGCGTGCGCCCAGTTCCTTCACAGGCTCGTACGCATGTTTAATGGTTGTGAGCGTGTCTGTGCAAAGCACGTGCGTGTGTTTGTGTGACTTTCTGACTTTGCGGGCCGTCTGTGTTGCGGCAGCAGCCTCTTCATCAGACTGCAACCCCGCACTCCCTGCTCTCTGCTCCCCAATCCCCCTTACCCCCCGAGGCCGACACCCCAGGCTGAATCAGCGCAGCCTCAGCTGGCATCCGTTTCCCCAGCCAGGCCTGCGAGGCTGCGGACAACCCCCGCAGCTCAAGCACTGGCAGGTCCGGCCGTGGCAGTGGAGGAGGGAGGAAGATGGACGGCAACCACCTGTCCTTGTGACCACATCGTGGCAAAGTCATCAACCAGATCATTTTGTCCCGCCCCGATAATGCCTTCTCCCGTAATTATGCTCACACTTAAAATTAAATGGGAAAAGCAATCAGCTAGGCAGATCGCACACACACAAACACACACACACATGCCCCCGGTGCACACACACATGCACGGTCAGGAGGAGGCGTGTGGAGCCTCACTTGCTGCCAGGGATCTTCGTACCTCGCCTCAGAGCAACGCTGGGAGGGGAGCGGCGTCACCGCCCTCCTTCGGCCAGCGAGGGCGCTGAAACTCAGACGGCCCAGGACCTGCCCGAGGTCACCGACAAAACAAGCGGCAGCTCCAGAGGAGGTCTGTCTGACCCGGCCGTGTTCTGGCCTTCCTGCACAGATATACACAGGCTCCCAATGGGGCCCCTTTGGCAGGGAACCAGGGGCCCCAAGGCCCTTCTGAGGGGCAGGCATGAGGGTGTGAGACCAGCTGAGGCTGAGTCCTGCTCCCATGGCCCCCGGTGGCATGGACAAGAGCAGGTATGTGGACGGGAAGACTGGGTGAGCCAGGCCAGGCGTGTAGCTGGCCCCAGCCTGGGTGCCCAGGTGTGTCTCAGGAAACTGCACAGGCTCAGTAGTGGGGAGAAGAAAGCCCTCTGTATGTGACAGCCCTGGTGAGGGTACAAAGCAGGGGAAACACAGAGAGACGGTGCAGCCTTTGAAATTCTTCAAAGACAAGCATGAAGAGAAACTCCCGGGGCCAGTGGCTTTGTCTCTTGCTTGTCCCCTGACCTCCCCTTAGAAGTGAGTGGAAGTGAGAGTGGGCAGCAGAGGCTGGGCAGGCAGAGGCGGGCTGGCTTCCCAGAGGGCACCAGAGTACATGCCACGTGAGTGCTAGGAACCGAGCCAAGCTCTTACTGGCAGCTGTTCTGAGAAACTGGTACGATTGTTATCTCTGCTTTATAGCTAGGAATTACAGCTCAGAGAAGCTCAGCAAGTTGCCCAAGGTCACACAGCACTACCTTGAGAGTCAGGTTTCACCCTGGATCGTTCAGACCCCAAGGCTGGCACCCTCTCCCTGCTCCATGCATCTTGCTGTGTTTCTCCTTTCCCAGGGCAGTGGCACTGCCAATGCTTACCTTTCTGGGGACGGCCCAGCCAGCCTTCTAAAGATCTGCAGAAGGGGAATGATTCACAGCCAACCCATGAAACGTACCCTATTCTAAGTGTTTCATGTATGTTAATTTGCGACAGTGAACACCGGTCGTCTACATGGCGCTGGGCCCATGCCGGCTGCTTCCACATAGGCTTTCTTCTCCAGCCTTGCACACCAACACCCCTGCAGGGCGGCGGGCGGCACAGTGAGGAGTGCGAGGCTTCGTGGGTCAGTTCTCTGCCCGAGGCCTGAAGCCACAGAACCGAGACAAGAGTCAGGTCCCGCCCCTCCAAGCCTGATGAAGGAGATGCAGATATTTGTTCATTCATCAGGAAGGGATTTCGGCCCTTCCGCCTACCTGGCACAGAGCCAGACCAGGAGGACAACAGAACGGCAGCGCCAGTCCTGCCCCTCAAGCGCTCTTCGGAAACATTTGTTTCTAGCTGAGGAGGAAGAGGTGGTCTCATGGCCCATAAGTGCCTTGGGTAAGAAGCTGCAGCAGGTGATAAAGGCCAAGGGAACATCCTCGAGAAGCTTGGGGCAGCCTCTGGAAGATGTCGAACTCGAACAGAGGGGAAGAGCCATTGATTCTGAATGGGCTGTGCATGGGGCGTAGCCCTCCTGGCACGCAGATGCTGGGTGCTGCTGACGTGGAGCTAAATCAGAGAGGAGGACCCTTGCCCTCGTGGAGCGCCCAGTCCAGAGGGGAAACAGATTTCCCGTTTCGATGAGGGCTATCAAGGGAAAGCAAAGGTCTGAGAAGCCGTCCCTGGAGGCACGGAGACCGACAGAATGCGTGGAGGTATCCAGGGCTGGCAGTGGCTGGCAGGCAGGGGGTCCCCAGGGAGCTGTGTGCACACAGGTTGAGGTGGGAGGAGCTGAAAGACAGCCAGCGGGGACAAGGAGGGCGGGACCGTGGAGAATGGACAGGGGTGACCAAGTGGGGGCTTGTGGGCTACCTTAGGGACCTCTTATCTTATGCCGACAGCTCTGTGGAGCTCTTGGATGGTTTGTCACAGGGAAGGGATGTGATCAGATGTATGTTTAAAATAGTTAGCTGGGGTGGAGAGCATCGGGGAGCTGGGCTGGTCCGTCATGGTGGAAGCGGGTGATGGCCTGGGCCATGTTGGTGATGGTGGCAATGGGAGAAATAGGTGGTGTGAGACATATGTAAGAGGTAGAATTGGCAAGATCTGATGATCGGCTGGACTTGGGGGTGAGGGAGGAAGGTGGACGGCGAGGTAGTTGGTGAAGGAAACCCTGGAAGAGCAGGGGTTTGTGGGAAGTCACTGTGCTCGGTTTTGGGTGCTCAGCGAGACGTCGGGTGGACATCTGTCTAACAGGCAAGTAGATGCTTGTGCCTGGAACCGAGAAGAAAAGCCTGAGCCGAAGGGCCTGAGTGAGGAGTCACCAGTGTCCAGGGGGAAGTTGACAAATTGGGAGTGGGCAGGAAGAGAGAATGGACACAGCACTGGAGGCAAGAGCTCGAGGGCCCAGAAAGTAGGGAAGTAAAGGAGGTGAAAAGCAGCCCAGAAGAACGAAGCCAGGAGGCCAGGACGGAGGAGGGACCCCTGGAGGTGGGGTGTCCCAGAAGGGAAGAGGCTGTTTTGAGAAGGACCAAGTGGCCAGCTGTGTCAACTGCTGCTGGAGACTAACAACTCTGGGCTAGATTTAGGGACATAGACATCTGGTGACCTTCGGAAGAGCAAGGATGCGGGAAGAGGGAAGGGGAGCATGGGGAGGCGGTGAGCCTATGGGAACCTCACTGTCGGGGTGAAGAAGTAGAGGCAGTGGTGAGCAGACATGATGGATCAGCTGGCACACAGTGACACCCTGGAGTGGGAGGAGAGATGGCACAAGACGACAGGGAGGACCACGAAGGCCAGGAAGAACATTCTGGGCTATAGCCCGCAGGTGCTGGGCAGTCTTTAGAGGATCTTGGTCAAGGGAACTCAACACCCTATGTAACCTGAGCACCACCCCCCTTGGCAGCCTCCTCTCTCACCAACCCCCTTAGCTAGTGGGCTGAATGAGTCATTTACTGATGGTCTCTGCTACCGATCTACCCGTACTGTCCTGATTTCCTCCAAGATTCGGCACCAAGATCCCCTGGTATGAATCCCAGTCCTGACCTGACTCACTGTTTGCCTTTAGACAGATTACTTAACCCCCGCCTCAGTGGCCAAGGCTGTTACAAGTGACTAATAAAACCAGTAGCTCCCTCCCAGAGGGCTGAGTGTCACATGAGGTCAAGCACACAGAAGGGTGTCTGGTCATCGGTGTTTCTATAAATCGAAAGGGTGGCCTGAAAGCCACCAAGCAAATCCCGCCCCCCTTTCTCCTCCCAGTGGGCAGGCTGTCCCCACCTCATTCTTTCTGGCCACAGTCTCACTCCCACCCTCCTCTTCTTCAACGAAGTGATCTCCTCTTCCTGGGAAGTGAGCTCCTCTTCCTCAACGAAGCCAGATACCATCTGCCCAGTTGCCAGCGTCTTCGGAGATTTGCTCCAGTTCGGCTGTGAGTTTGGATGTCTTGTCTGAACATTGAAGGCTGCTGGTGAGAGAGCTGGAGTGCAGGAATTAGTTATGATGGGCATAAATTGAATTTTAATAGAGATGTACGTGGCATGGAGCCAGTGTACTCAGGCAGAGGGAAGGTAGTAATTAAAAGTTAACGAGTCTAGAAATGTGCGAATCCTCAGGGAGGGACGGGGGAGGTGGGCCGCGGGAGCACGAGGCCCCCAGCCAGGCAGGAGATGCAGAAGGGAGGAGGGCTGACCTGCCCGCCCCTCTGTGTCTGCGCACACAGGGGCCTCCAGCAGCAGGGTGGTGGTGGCGGAGTCTCAGGGACCCTCAGACAACACCCTGTGCTGTGTGAGGAGCACAAGGACTACACCAGGGACTGGAGAACTGGATGCCACTAGTTTTCCGGGCAGGATCGCTCTTTGTGGTAGGGGACTGCCCTGTGCATGGCGGGATATTTAGCAGCATCCCTGGCCTCTGCCCACTACATGCCAGTAGCTGCCTTTGGTTGTCACGTTTGGATGTGACAACCAAATAGGACCCCAGACATTGCCAGATGTGTCCCGGGAGGGGACCCACATCACCCGCATTGAGAGCCAGATTCCCAGAGTGAGGTACCAGTGCCCCCAGGCCAGACTCTCCCAGTGCGAGCCAGAACTGGTCCTCTGCAGGCAGGCGACCGGCCATGCACGCCTCCGGAGTCCGGCTGGGCCAGGGCACCACTTAGGGAGTCTCTCCTGCCCCCCTTTGACTTTTTGTGACAATCCCAGTAGATAGTACTTCACAGAGGTGCGCGGAGTGGCTTTCATTGCTGCTTCACTGGGTCCTCGGGGTAGGAGAACATGGCAGGTGCGACAGTGTCACTGCACAGAGGAAGACGGAGGCCGGAGAGACGGAGCGCCTGGCCCAAGCCCATGCACCGTGAGCAGAAGCCTCCAGCTCCCTGAAGCAGAACAATGCATGCGGTCCCTTCTGGGCAGCCCTGCTAAAAGCCTGCTAGTGCTGGAGGGGCCGAGGCCACTGTTGGGGAAAAACAAGGCATCTCAGTGCCCTGTAGCAGCCCTGACCCGGTCCCCACGGGTGCCTGAGAATGCCTCCTTACATGGCCCTGAGGCCCTAACGCCTGGTCTATCCCCCCCACCCAGTGGTGGAAGCCTCCCCCTGCTCTAGGACAGATTTTCCCTGGACCCGAAGCCTCAGGGTTTGTGGGAGGCAGGAGAAGCCGGGAGAGAGGCGGGCAAGAAGGAGAGAAGCCAGAGGGAGAGGCCTGAAGGGCGGTCAGGGCAGGTGGTGAGCATCGAGGGCACAGCTGGCTCCCTGGGCCTCAGGTTAATGTTGCCATAATTATGTCAATTAAGACAAATAAGTTCAAAATGTACTAGGAAAGAGAGAGGGAAGAAGCAAACATCACTAAAACACTGGCTGCCTCCGTTTCCATAGCAACCGGTGTCCGCGCACTCTCATCAGTGGGTCCTGGCTTGGGGAGGGAGAGGGCCCCACTCCCAAGGAAGCCAGAGATGGACGGTGGCTGTCATCTATCAGGACCCAAGCTGAGGGCAACGAGGTCTGGGGAGGACACACCCAGGGCCTTGGGAGAGTCACGCAGCCAGAGTGGCTCCACGGGCACCCAGGCCAAGCCCCTCTGTCTTGCTGTTGGGATGCTGTGGCTCTGAGAGGACAGGGACTTTTCTCAGTGATGGGGGGCAAGTCAGTGTCTGCATCCAAACCCGGGCCCCCAAGTCCCCGCCCCAGGCCGCTTGGATTTCACCAGGCCACCTAGTTCTGCGGCATTCAGGCATGATTGAAGGCACAGGCCACGAGACCCAGTTGGATTTGGTGACACTTCCCTCATCAAGCCGAGCACCTCGGGATATGGGGGTGCACGCCGTGCCGGGACAGGCCCTGCAAGATCAAGGCTGGTGCTCCGATCACTAGTCCTGCCCCCGCCTCTCTCCCCGCTTGGATGTCTGCTGACTTCTCTTGGTGTCCTTGTGTCCCCGTGGTTCGGAGCATCACTCCGAACCACGTGTCAGCACCCCGAGAACCCTCGGGGGTAGGGCAAGGAGGACATGTCCACGAAGCCGTGGGTCCCCCTGAAGCTGGGGCAGGCAAGGAGGAGCTCAAAGGCCCCCGTGTGCCCTCCCTTCAGCTAGCGTGCTCGGTGGGCGCAGCTCTGCACGCCCATTCAGTCCATGTGGGGCGCCAGCATCACCCCACACAGGCACACACCGTGTTAGTGTGACTGCGGCTCATCTCACTGGGCAGCCTGCGGAGTCCAGAGCAGTTACTGGGCTTCCCAATTTACAGACGCAGAAACTGAGGTCCAGGGAGAAAGGGGCACATCCAGGGTCACTGCCTGTTAGGGGTGGAACTAGGGACGCTGACCCAGGGCTGACCTCACTGAACAGAACTCTCTAGAATATACAGGTGTGCTCACTGAAGACACACCCTCTCTTCTCCCCCCTCCCTCTTCCGGCTGTCTGACACTGACATTTCCCTCAGCCAGTCCCGGCAGCAGCCCTGGGGACAGGTGACATGCAGACTCCCCAGAGTGCGGAGCAGAGATGCAGATGAAGCCCTGGCTGCCACCTTTAATGAAGGAAAGCTCTTCTCTGACGAACTGAGGCTCTTTATTTCAACCCCAAGGAAACTTAACATGCATATTAGGGATGGTTTGATCATCTATCACCTGAAATTGACAGGTTTGAATTTGGCCTTGACCCCTGGTAACCAGTGCACAGGGATGGGCTAGGGCGATCCAGCAGGCGGGGCCCAGGTCCTGGAGGAGGCATGTCTGTTTTTATCTGGGATATCCCAATATGGAAATGAGCTCTTCATCCTTTCTCCCCACACAGCTGGGCTGAGGATGCCACCTCCCCCAGGGAATCTCCCTTGTTCTCCCCTCCCCCACATATCTTCCTACGCACCCCCTTGGCTCTCAGCCAGGACACAGAAACTAATTAGGCCTTGACTCCGTTACTTGCTCAGGCAGGCAAATGGTCTAGACAGATGCCTAGGGAGTTGGTAATGACCCTGGTTCCTGGGGCCGCTCTGTGCTTGACTCCTCCTCCCCTCCCAAACCCATTCATGGGATTTCTCAGTGTGGGAGGGTTCAGGTGGCCTCTCCCTGTGTCTTTGTCCCCCATAGAGGAGCCTCTGCCCCAGCCCCCTTTTCTGCTCTCTGACTAATGGGACACCAGGGTGTCTGTGACTGAATTTCCACCCAGCCAAGGGAGAGGCTTGCTCCCAGCTGGCTGCCCAAGCCCCTGGGGCCCAGAGGCTCCTGGGAGTGGGCTCGGAGGAGCAGGCAGGGGTCAGGAACACAGGTTTCAGCTCCCGGAGGTGGGGTGGGGGATGCTGGGAGATGCTGGCCAGTTCTCAGCTCAGTGTGTGAGGAGCAGGTGGGGGGTCCCAAAGGGAGGGCTTGGGGAAGGGACAGGCCATTCTTCCTGAAGAATGAGGAATTGTAACCCAGAAAGGCAATCTCCCCAATAGAGACGGGGCTCACACCCTGGCAGTAAACCCACAGCACGTCTAGAAGCTCCAGCCACTGCAGCCTCTCCTTGACCCAGAACCCCGAGGGAACACGCAGAGAGTGGGGCCCGGCCCGAAGGAGCAGGCACAGCCTGGCCCCAGCCACAGCCTCTGGGCAGTTAGCTGTTGCCGCCCAGAAAACCACCCCAAACCTTAGTGGCTTAAACAACCAGGGTTCACTATTTGCGTGTCTCTCCTGGGCTTCCCACGAAGCTGCACGGGACTGGCAGTCAGCTGGCGCTGGGCTGGGACGGCAGCAGTGCCGGACTGCCTTCCTCCTGTGGTTTACTGTCCTTCCTGGATGCCGGTCTCCAGGCAGGGGTCTGGGGGACTGAATATAAAAGCTGCAAGGCTCTTGGGTCCTTGGCTCCAGAATGTTCCACCACCTTCTCTCAATGAAAACAAGTCACAAGGCCAGCCCAGATTTGGGGGTGAGGGCCAGAGCAGACTCCACATCCTGACTGGAGTTGCTGTAAAATGTCAGGGCCATGCACCTCAGTGTCCCAGCCTGGCAGCCGCTCAGGTCACCTTTTACAGATGGTGGCTCACCGGTGCGTCCCCAGGGCCTCGTTAATGCCATTCTGGCCTGGGTCCCCCACCAAGGGTCTCCTAAGTCAACTCTGAGTGTGACTTTGAACCCCAAAGAGAACGGGCAGAGGTTGGAGGTGAGTCAAGCTGGATGAAGGCCAGAGAGGTAGGGCAGGTGGAGTCATTTCTGGGGCCGGCTACCCAGGGGCCGAGCAGATGTGCGGAAGGCAGAGGGGGAGCTGGCTCTGGGCCCCGGAGCTCAGGGCAGTCACCATCACACTGACACTGGGTGTCATGGCGGCCGCTGCTCAGGCTCTGCTCCTGCAGCGGCCCACTGGGAAGGGCTTGCGTGGGCGCTGGGCCTGGCAGGAGGGGCTGCGAGAGGGGCCGAGGGCAGGGGTGCCGTCTCCCGGGACGGATGACTAAGTGAATAATAAGAACGTCAGTGACCCCGGTCCCAGCCAGCTCCTCGGGAGTGCTTACCACGAGCCTCACCCCAGGCCCGGCTGGAGCACTCACAGCGTCGTCCCCTCACTTCGGCCTCGTGGTGGTGCCCAGCACAAAATCTGGGGGCAGCCTCTGGGGGCTCTGCCACCTACCGGCTCTGCGGTCTTGGCCGAGGTACTAACTAGACCACTCTGTGCCTTCGCTTCCTCATAGTTTTCATCCGCCAAATTTGGATAAAATTAATCTGACCTCACAGAGTAGTTCATGAGGAGTAGCTGAATTATCTGTCATTTGTTAAGTGCACAGAACGGTGCCTGGCTGATATAATCGTTACTGTTGTTATTACCCCTATTTTATGGCTAAGGAAATGGAGGCACAGAGAGATTAGGCAACTTGCTCAAGGTCACACAGCAAGTAAAATAAACAGACAGTCACTAGCCTTCCTTCTCCACCTGCGCCCACCCGCCACCCTTAGCGCAGAACTACTTAGGCAGAGCTGAGCAGGGTGATGTGAGTTGGGGCCCCTGGGCGCTGTGCTTCAGCGGGGTGTTTTCGAGCTGTGCGAGAGGTCCGCCTGCCCAGGCTCTCTGAGCACCATGCTGTGGGAGGCAGAGGGTCAGCCACCGAGTGGGATGCTACAGTGGGAAGGAAAGACAGGCAGCTGAAGAACTGGGAACGAGCCCAGGAGGGAAGTTCCGCGCCTGCGTGGGGACCTCAAACACTGGGACCTGGCCGTGGAGGAAGGTCCGGGTACAGTTCTGCCAGGTGTGCTGTGAATGACAGAAACCAGGGCGACGCGATGGTTTCTCGTAAAGCCACATTCACTCGATATAGGAAACTCTCCATCCCTTGTACTCCTTCGGTATCAAAAATGCCCTTCAGAAAATTAACAAAACCTGCATGACAGATATTTTGTTCTCATTGGTTTCATATCCTTTTTGGTTGAATTAAAGTTAGTCGCCCCTACCTACCCCTGTCTATGGGCATGGACACAGATTTGGATATGGATAATGGACATGGATGTTAGGGTGAGCGGGCGATTTTACTGATCTCTGAAAGCGCTATGTTTTCACTAGACCATTCATATGTTTCTCGGGGGGGATGGTGTCGGGTCACGTTTGCCACGAAAGCCCCCAGCACAGTGCCGCCGGACATGAGTCACTGTTGGTGCATGTTTCTCACCTTGGTGGAAGGGCAGCCCAGACTCTCCCAAAGGAAGATACGGCCCAGAGCTGGGAGCTGGGGGAGGGCTCAGGGAGCACACGCTTCCCTGCCTGGGCAGCTGAGCCTTGGACTCGGACAGGAGAAACGCAGGTAATCTGAAAGAGCACCGGCTCTGACCTTGAATCAGGTCTGCCCAGGGAAGGGCACGGGCACCTCACCGCGCACCCCCACGCTCCCCAGCCAGGGCTGCCAACAGCAGGGGCTGCAAGATGGCCAGGGAGGCCTCTTCCCGGCTTCCCTTGGCCTGCCCTGCCCTGGCAAGCTGGGGGAAGCCCCAGAGAGGCTGGTGCCTCCTCCATCCTTATCAACATTCATTAATCCCACAAACATCTGGCCTGGGGAAATCAGGAGCCCGGTAAAGACCAGGGGGCAGGGCTCAGCCAGGCAGGACGCTTGGGCTGGCTGGACAGAGCTTGGCAGGGTTCACACTGCCACTCACATCCCCCTCTCCCCCCGCAAGTAGATGCTTCCCATGCACATCCACCCCACCCTGCTTAGTATTAATTAGCCATTATCCTTTGTGGTAACTAACGGGGCCACGACAAAGTCATTCCTGCTCACAGATGAGCAAGTCCTCGTTCCCTTCTGTTCCCTGCAATTCAGAGACGCCGAGGGGCCGATGTTGAACGCTTCCCTGTGGCCTCCTGGGCAGCACGTTGTCCGGGGGGAGCAGCGGGAAGTGAGTAGACTGGGAGGGGACCTGGGGACGGGGCGTTTCTAAGCAGAATAACATTGCCGTCTGAGTACAAGGAGCTGATGGCTGCACAGTGCCACGGAGACCACAGGCATGCTATCTTTGTTATTGTTATTATTACTGCCGATACCCAGAGTCTCATACACTGCCTGACGGGCTATAGGCACTCCATTCTGAGCTGAATGATCAGGAATAGTAGCGATCACGTAAGGTCACATTTCTTAAGGGCTTACCGAATGCCAGGCACCGTGCTAAGCACTTCGCAGTCAGTTCTGCTACAATATGTGATATAAGCATTTGTAAAAATCACCACAGTATGCCAAATTGCACAATAAAAACCACTCAGCTAATGGGGGAAATGCGGTGAGGGAACAATAGTCAAAAACTTCATCAGAGACACTTAATAAAGATGATCACACGGTTCCGCGCATATCCGGTGGTTCAGAAATGCATAACTACTACAGTAAATATGGTGCTTTGCCTTGGGAAACGTCTGCAGTCTGCTCGAGGGAGTGGGCATGGGGGGTTGCAGCTTGTGAGTTATGATGGGCGGAAGGAGGGAAGTCTGGAATCAGGAGCGATGTCAGACCAGGCGTGGACAGGTAAGCTGGTTTCCTGCTCGGAGAGCCGCGGGTACCTGGGGTTGGGGGATGTCACTGAGACTCCTTTCAGTTGCATGTGTTTGTCCACATTTCCTTTGTGTTTCTGGTGGATAAAATCACGCACGAGCAAACACAAAATTTGAGTAAGGCTCAGATTGTCCTTTAATATATCCATTGGGACAAAAGCCTCAGTCCCAAAATGCCTGGACTTGTAGTTTTTATAAAGCACTGCCCTTATTGTACCCATTGTACAGGTGGAGTGCCCAAGGCTTAATGAGGTTCAGTCCTTCCTAAGGTCTCACGCTGAGTAAGTGGGCAGCTAGGACTGAAGTAAACCTGAGGCCAGAGCCATGTCCTTAAAGATGCTAGTTCTTTGGAACTGCGGGCAGACCCCGGTCAGACTGGGCGGCACTCAACTTGGTCAGCCCCGTCATCGCCCCCCTGGTTCGTGGCAAAGACCAGAACAGCCTCCCGCCGCCTGGCCTTGACCGCCTCCGCCTCACTCTCCGCCCTGCAATCAGAACTGACTTTGTAACAGCGTACATCTGCTTATTTTATACCAAGCTCTGGCAAACATTCTCCAGAAAGGGCCAGGTAGTGACAATTAGGCTTCGCGAGCCATACAATCTGTTGCAACTTTTCAGCCCTGAGGTTACAGAGCAAGAGCGGCCAAAGTCAATACATCAGTGAGTGCGCTGGCTGTGTTCTGATTAAGACTTTATTTATGGAGGCAGAAATTTGAATTTGATACAATTTTCACCTGTCATGAAACATTACTCTTCTTTTGATTTTGTTTAACAATTTGGAAATATAAAAACTATTCTTAGTGTACCTTGCCATATGACAGAGGGTGGAATGGAGATTTGGGCGTAGCGTGGGCTGGAAGCGACCAACGCCTGTTCACACCCCTGCCTGGTCCCTCAACCAGCTCCTGTTGTCCTTAAGAGAAAGCCCAAACACGTCAGCCCTGCCCACAGGCCCTGTGGGGGCTGGCGCCAGCCGCGAAGCCAGCCTCTCCCCTGGCCAGAGCACACTGAGTGACTCCCAGCCTCAGAGACAGTTGTGTCTCTGACGCCTGTTCGTCATGCCTGGCCCCGGGACTCACGCCTGTGTCCTACCTTGGACAGCACCTTCTCCTAAAAGCCTCTCCTGTCCTCTGCAGCCCCGAGGCTCCAAAGCTCTCCTCCAACACCCCCTCACCTCCCCCTCCACGCACACCCTCCCAGTCTCATCAGCTCCAAGTCTGTCACCTTAAGGCATGGCCCTGGTCCCCCACTTCCCCCAAACAAGCGGGGCCTCTGGCATCGCAGAACCCTAGGCTACCCTCCTTCCACCCAGGCAGGTCTAATTAGGAGACTGCTCTCTGGCCACCAGGCTGAGAGGTCTTTAGAGGCAGCCTCTCCCCTGGACGCCTGGCAGATGCGGAAGGGCCTGGAGGAAGCAAATAGGTCAGGCTGCACGGCGCCCCCCCCACCCCTCCCCCACCACCACCACCACGATTAGGCCACAGAGCACAAACCACCAAGTTCCTTGAGGCCAGATTTCCACGGAGCCTCTTGAGGGGCTTGTTTTAATTTGCTTTCTTTCTGATCCACCTCAGCATGCAAAGGAGCCTGGGGCATCTCAGGAAATTGTCTGGAGACAGGGCAAAGGAGCCCCCTTTGCTCCCCAAGAGGTGGAGGAAACAGGGAGCCATGGGAGAGATTCCAGAACATCCTTGTAAGCAAAATGAGAGGCAGCCCGCTTTCTTGCCTTTCTGCTCTTCCTTTTTTTAAGTGACCACACTGCCCCCCTCAACCCTCAGGATTTCTTCTCTCACAGTCACTTTTTTAAAAATCCAAACTGAAGCAGCCTCAGGTTTTAACTCCTTGCACCCTGGACAGATCTCCCCTGTCTCTTCGTTCCTTTCCGTTCCCCGTAATAAATGTCGTGTCCCACGTCACACTCCCCTTTTCAAAATGATCCCCAGAGCTCATTACTGTCGTCTCAGAGTGGGGCTCCTGGGTCAGGGAAAGGACTGGGCAGCCCCCCGAAGCATCTCTCTGTGGAGTGGGAGAGAACTGCCCACTGAGCAGACCGAGGACCCCGGGACAGGTCAGGGGACATGCTTGGGGTCAGATGGACCTGATATCAAATCTCACGTTGCTGCCCTTAAGCTGAGTGACCTCAGGCAACTTGCTTAACTTTTCTGAGCCCGTGTCCCCTATAAAATGGGTAGGAGCCCTTTCCTCTGCATGTGGGGGTGAGCCAGCTAATGTATGTCAAGTGTTTGCTCCGATCCCAAGGCTGCCATTGTTGTTATCGGAGGGAGGGTCCCAGCTGTGACAGTCCACCCGACCCATGCCAAGTGGCCATCTCAGGCCCTTCAGCCTCCTCCCAGGCCTCCCTCCTTCCCCATCTGTCTAATCACCCAGAGTCTGGGGGAAACCCTTAAAGAAGTTATTTTCCCTGCTCACTGAGAGCGATTCATTGGTCCAGAAGGTCACAGAGCAGACAGACGCCCTCCCCTGGCCAAGAAGCCAGGCTGTCACTGTGTTACCCGCCCCCAGCTCCATAACACTGCTGTCCCTCCCATTGACCACAGGCCCTGGGATCAATCAGAGCATCTCGGTTCTCCCAGGGGAGTAGGGAAGCTCAGGGCCACACACCAGGCTCAGGGGCAGCCCCAGAAGGCCGGGCAGGGAGGCCCCCACTTCCGAAACCTACCATTCATCAGAAGGTGGTCAGACAAGCCCACAAGCTGTGTCTGGGCTGAGCAGCCTCCTCCAGGGGATTCTGCATCTAGCTCAGCTCCGCCCCAGGCTGCCTGCTTCGGAAGGGTCTGCGGGCAATGCTCAGGTCCACCCTCATCCCCCATCCAGGGAGTACTCGCACTCCCATGTGCTCAGAGTCTTTTCCTGGCCCTGGCTTCAGCCCCAGCCTGGAGGAAACCTGGTGGTATGAGTCTCTTACAGCCCCTGTAACAAGTAACCACGCACTTAGTGATGTAAAGCAAGGCAAGTGTTTCTCTTCCAGTGCTAGAGGCCAGTCTGGAAATGAAGGTGTCAGCTGGGCAGTGCTCCTAGGGGAGAAGACATTTCCTTGCCTTTTCCAGCTTCTAGAGGCCGTCTGTACTTCTTGGCTCGTGGCCTGCACCCCTGCCACCTCTGCCTCTCTCTCCGCGTCCCCTCTCACTCTGACTCTGCTGCCGCCCCCTTCAGAGGACCTCGGGATCACAGTGAGCCCATGAGGATAAGTCTCCTCCTTCAAGTCCTTAACTTAATCACAGCTGCACAGCCTGTGTACCATAAACTGGTGGCTTAAAACAACAGACATACACTCTCTCCCCGCTCTGGAGGCCGGAAGTCCAAAGTCAAGGTGTCCGCAGGACCCCCAGGGAAATGCATTCTGTGCCTTTCTTCTAGCTTCTGCTATTGTTGGCAACCCTTGGCATTTCTGGCTTGTCACAGCGTCACTCCAATCTCTGTCACACGGCCTTCTCTGCATCTGTGTCATCATGTCTCTTCTTATAAGGACACCTGTCTCTTCTTATAAGGCCCACTCTACTGGCCTCATCTTAACTTGATGACACCTGCTCAGACCCTATTTCCAAATAAGGTCCCATTCACAGGTGCTGGGCGTTAGGATGTCAGCACACATTCTGGGAGGACACAGTCCGACCATCACACCCTGCAACATGTCCGCAGGCTTCAGGAGAAGGGATGTGGACAGCTTTGGGCGGGGGCAGTGTTTGGCCTTCCCCACCAGCCACTTCACTCATCATCCAGAGAACGTTCATCGAGCATGTGGTGTTCTAGCCGTGGCACATGGGGGCATGCGACAGAGTGTAAGACATGGCTTTGAGGAGACATGCGCAAGTATAGAGGACATTAGGTTGTGATGGATGTACCAGGTCTGGCAGGAGAGAACCCCGGATGGCTCAGGGGAGGTTTAAGAAGGCTTCCTGGGGGGACATCCTGGCAGAAAGCAGACAAGTGCCCAGCAGGCTAGGGGGCAGAAACTGCCAGAAGGAGTAGGGCTGGGGCGGGGGGCTGTCAGGGAACTTCCCACTTCCTTGAGGTGGGGTTCCTCGGGAGCCCCATGCCCAGCCGTTCCCTGTGTGCTGCAGGTGCTACAGACAGACACCTGCGGATAGGAGCGAGTCCCAGCTGCTCACCTGCACCACGAGCGGGCATTCCCAGCCACCCCTGTGCTGCGTGCAGAGATGAGCACATAGACCTGACACCTGTGACCCAGAGTCACTTTATCCCCTATCCCCTGTCCTCCTTCAGGACCCCTCTCCTGCTCACTGTGGTAGCACCCTCCACCCTGCAGGCCTCCAGGTGGGGGGCACCCGCAGTGCCCAAGACCGCCACCTCCCAAGGCCATCCAGTCCTGTACTACCCAAATGCCCACAGTCTGCGAGGGGATGAGTCCATGACCCTCTTGTGCCTTCCAGGGACTCTGGAGGACAGCGCTTGCCTCTCCTGGGCCTCACAGCTGCCTCTCCCACTCCTGCTCCTGCTCCTGCCCCCAGAGTCGGACCTCACTTCTTCCTCAGCCCCACCCCTGAGGCTGCTACCTCCTCAGAGGGCCACCTGTCCCCTGGCCGGGAGCACAGCGTCTCCCCTCCTTCCCCAAAACACCATTAGCAGAAGCCGCTTGTGCACACACAGACTTGCTGAAGACGTGGGAGGGGTTACAGTGCAGGCTGGAAACGGCTTCCAGGAAGAGAACGGAAATCGCTGTTCCTGAATGGCCTGTCCATCCCCACCACAGGGTGTGTCTACCTCCCGTCACCATCCGCCCAGGACCAGCCCTCCCCAGGCTGTCTCTGCTCCGTGTCCCCGATCTCTCTCTCTGCTTCTGTGTTTCTCCTTCCCCCTCCCTCTGTCTGTCCCACCTCCCCACCCCCATCTCACTCTCTCCCTTTCTCCTACTCCCTAGCTGCTGTGAGTTCAGGATTCCTCCAACTGCTGCCAGAGGGGGAACTCAACATTCCAGTGACTGTGTCACATACAGCAGTTTAGCTCTGTCTCTGACCCCTCCACCCCTGACCCCTCCACCCCTGACCCCTTCCATCACCAAAGTCCCACTGAAGGGTTTTCCTGATCAGTCAAGCTCCTTCCTCCTGGGTCCTCCCCATGACTGGACTGGCCAATACTTAGCAACAGCTTCTCTGCGACGTGCCCCAGACCAAACCCACGGGCCCCGCCTGCTTAGAAGCACCCCTGTTCCCTCCATCACCAAGAGTGTCTGTGTGTCGGGGGAGTGTGGGACAGTCAAACCTGTCCTTCTTTAAAGCAAGTTCCAGGAATGACAGACCCCAAAGTATTGGGTATGTGTCCAGTCGAGGTTCATCTTGTCTGTAGCCTGGACTGTCCCAGCGCACCAGGTGCCCATTAGCTGTGTGACCGGGGCGATCTACGTAAGCACTCTGGACCTGTCTTCTCACCCGTAAACCGAGTTTTCCGTTAGCACAAGCCTCTGCAGCATGTGAGGATTAACCGAGTTGATGTATGCTGAAGTCCTTAGAACAGCACAGTTCTTATACTGCTAATAATTTGTTAATTGTACAATGGTACAATATTATTACTATTTATTACCTGGTACATGCACTTTTCCCTGTAAATCACCCTGGACAGTTTTACCTTCTTTCTTGAAGAATCCTTTGCAGAAACAAACCCACGATAGGGAGCCCACCTCTAGCCCCTCTCCTACAGGCAGGGGCGTGGCAGGTGTGCCGCAGGTTTCTGAGGACACAGTACGCGTGGGCCTGCACGTACCTGGGCCTGCTGCCTCTCCCATTGCCCCAAAGGCCTTGGGAAGATGGCGGGAAACCTGGGTCCCCAGATCTAAGCTGCCTGTCACTGTCCTCACGGCCAGCCTGTGTCAGCCTTGGTCATCTGCAGTGACACCTGCAGGCAATGCACAGAGGGACCAGCTGGCCCCCCTGGGGATGTGGAGGCCCAGCTGCCTTCCCTCCGGGAGCCCCATTCCCTAGAGGAGAAGAGGCCTGGCAGAGCTCTCCCTCCCCCCTCAACCTCCTTCCCCCAACACAGGACCCTTGGAAAGAAAAGCCTCAGGACCAAGGGGTCAGTGGTTAGAAATCCCTGTCCCTGAGGACCACCTAGAACCTAGAAAATGTGCTTCGGGTGGGGGAGCACGTGTGGGTCTGGGACTGGCCATCTGTCTCTCTCGAGTGCATCTCAATGAGGCAGCCCAGGTGCCTGCCTGCCATGCCCTCAGTGCGAAAAAGGGGGCGCCTGGGACTGAGCAGCATGGACTTGGTGTGCCTGGGGTGACCTGGAGATGGGGGTAGCCATGAGCATGTGTTCATCCTGGGAGTGTTGCTCGTGGGCTGAGTGTCTTTGAATAAGTGTGCATGCATGTGGGGGGGGTGCACATATGTGCATGTGTGTATACAACTTTGTGCCTGTGCTTGAGTGCATGCATGCATGTGGGTGAGTAAGCACAAGTGTGTGCACATGTTAGGGTGTGTGCATGAGTGAATCACATGTGTGAATGTGATGGGTGTGCACACGTGCATGCATGCATGCATATGAGTTTGTGTGGATGGGATGCATGAGTATACACATATGCATACAGCTTTGTACATGTGTGCATGTGTGTAAGAGTGTGCAAGTAGGCAGGAGTATGTGTGCACAGCTGTGCGTGTGTGTGGATGTGCATGTGTGTGCACCCATATGCACATGCACACATATACCTTTCCTCTGTGTGAGCATCTGCGTGCATCTCTGGGCACCTGATTTATTAACGAGGACAATAGAAGGAGAGTGTGCCTATTATTTCTGGTGTCCACATCAGCTCCTGACAGCTTCGTGGAATTGAAATATCTTATTTAATATGACTAAGAATCATTTTAAATATCAACTGTGACACTCAAGGACTTGAACCAAAAAGGGCATTGTGTGTCTCCCCGTGCCGGAGAAGATGCCACATTTGTTAGGCAGTGATTTTCTCCCCCGCCTGTCTCGTGTCTCTAAAAATCCAATTATCCGTCCTGACTCTTCCCTGTGTTGTCGTCGAGTGCCCTCACCCAGAGCTCATCTCTCCATCTCGGAACTGTGTAGACGTGTGGGTTAAACCAGGACGCCCTGTGACGGGGCAGAGGGAACAGACTCCCACTGTGCCTTCCTGTCTTCCCGGCCAGCCCCGAGCCCAGCCCCTGCTCCCTTTGACCATCACTGGGAGAAAGCAAAGCTTCCTCCTCCCAAGAGATTTCGCGCTCCTCCGCAGCTGTCAGAAAGCCTGGGGAAGCTCTAAGTGCAGTTATGGAAAGAGTTCCAAGATATCTTGTCACATGCACAAAGCAGGGAACAGAACAGCTCAGAGAGGAGGCCCTGTCTGCTGCCTAAAAGTGGGGGATTAGGAATTCGCAGAAAGAAATTCTGAGAAGAGACTCAAGAAACTAGTAACAGTGGTTTCTAGTAACAGTGTGTCGGGAGCTGGGATAGCCGGGCAGCAGGGACACAGGGATGGGAGAGACGTCTACTGTGCACCTTCTCTTTTACTCTGCACGTTGAATCCTGTGAATATATTCCCCATAATAAATTAACAAATAAGCCCCTGAGACTGTTCCTCACAGGATGGAGAAGGAGGCTGCGGGTCAGCCGGGAGCCGTGCCTCCTGCCCACCTTCACTGCTCCTCACCCCAGAGGAGCCAGGCTTGGGTCCCGCCCCTGGAGGGACCACATAAACAGGTGTGACCGGGAGCTTGGGAGGTCAGGCTGGTGAAGAGAGGTTCATTGGGGTCAAGGGGCCGAGAGCGCAGCCTTTGAAGGGGAGCTGTCGTCTCCTTGCTGTCCCAGTGTCCCTGAGGAAGCAGGACACCGTCTCCACCAGTAGCGGGCCCCTCTATCGGTAAGGAGCATTGGGCAACCCAGGGGCCATAGCAGATCCCTTGTCTGTGGCTGGGGGCCGCTGGACTTCACATCCCTGAGAAAGCCAAAGAACTTGCCAGGCAATCCCACGATGCTTGGCACAGAGCCCTTAATGAGCCCCGCCTCGGGTGGGGATCGGGGGGTCCTGCCACACCTCCCTTGTCTCCCTCTCTGAACCTCCCCACCTCACCCCAACACCTTCCACTCCCCACCGGTGACTCGCACACTTGCTCCCTCATTTGACAGGCATTTGCGTCCTCTTGTAATGCTCACATCAAAGAGAGCCCTCATTGCCCCCATTTTACAGACGGGAAAACTGAGGCTTGCAAGAATCCACAACATGCCCAGGCCACGCTCCTAAGAAAGAGCAGATGTAAAGTCAAGTCTACATTTCTCGGAGTCAGAAGCTCCAGCACTTTCTCCACGTTTCCCTTGTGGCTGGGCCAGGGGTGTGCTGCAGCCCAGAGAGGCTGGGCTTGCCCAGGTCCCTGCCAGGCTGGCAGCCACAGGTGGGCGGGGCAGATTGAGCTGAGTGTGTCCCCAGGGCCCGGGAGGAAGCTGTGCTGGGATAATGATCACTGTTACTGTCATTATCAAGGGTGCTTACAGCAAACTGAGACATTGGCCAACTGCCTCTGCCACTGGCCCCGGAGGCAGGGGGACCGGAGCTGCAATTTGGGTGGAGTGAAGTGGGTTTCCCTGCTAGGGAAAGGCAGTGGTGGAACTGTTACTTTAAATAATGTTGCCTACAAGCCAGAAATAGGCAGTCTGGGGGGAGGGAGGCAGGAGGAGCAAGAGAGGGGCTGTGTGCCCTGCCCTGCCTGGCCAAGGAGCACCTGCCCCCAACTACAGGGCAGGGGTGGGGGGACCAACGGGAAGTCCAGAGCCAGCCCAGCCTCAGGGAGGGGCAGGTCTGCAGCCAGCTGGCCTGCCTCAGAGCCCCGGGTACAGCCTGGGGGGTTCTGGCTGAAGCAAATGGCCATAGAACCTTCCGCAGAAATCTACTCTTATTAAAGTTTAAAATTCACCACACATCACTGACATCAGCAAACAAACCCAGACCCAATGGGTCCCCGGTGTCTTTTTTATAATGTATACTTAAATTACCTGCTCGCAGTGCATTTTTTAACTTTATTTTTTAAATAAAACCAATACATGCATCCAATAAAGAAAATTCTGTTGGCATAGAAAGGCATAAAATCAAAAGTAGAAGTTCCTCTCCCTCCCCACCCCTGGTACCTCTCTCACAGGGAGATAACACACACCGCCAGGATCCTTCTTGAAAACGCTGTACATTCATGCCAGCTATATGTGTGATTATGTGTATACAAATCTATGCTCTTTCAGTTTACCCACATGGTGTCATACCATGTACACTATTCTTTGACTTTTTTTTCATCCACAAACTCCAGTTACTTTTATTGGGTCGATTTGCATGACCCTAAACATTAAACTAGCGTTTGGTAGCCTGCACCGATAAACAATAACTTAGCAAGAGAGTTGAGAATACGTGATTGCTTGTGCCCCTCACACTCAGCTGTGACGTTGTTTAGCTTATTACGTCCTCGAGCTTTTGTTTCCATCAACGCCCCCCTCCCCCAGCCTCCGCCCCCTGCCTCGTGCATCCTGGGGACCCTCATCTCGTTCCATGCAGGGGTTCCTGTGTCTTCTGTGGCTACAGCTTCATTCATTGAGCCAACCTGTTTCTGATGGTCACTTAGGTTGCTTCAAGGTTTTTGTTTGTTTATCTCTGCCATTACCAGCTATGCTGCAGAGAACATCCTTGCACCTTTTTTTTTTTCCTTTTTTGCCACATTTTTGCAAGTACATCTAAAAGGCCTGCTCCCAGGAGTGCAACCACTGGGTCAAAAGGCTTGCATATTCTTTTTTTTTTTAATTTATTTATTTTATTTATTTTTAGAGAGAGGGGAAGGGAGGGAGACAGAGAGGGAGAGAAACAGCAATGTATGGTTGCCTCTCACATGGCCCTCACAGGGACCTGGCCTGCAACCCAGGCATGTGCCCTGACGGGGAATCGAACCGGGACCCTCTGGTTCGCAGCCCGTGCTCAATCCACTGAGCTACACCAGCCAGGGCGGCTTGCATATTCTTATCCTGACATATTTTGTCCAAAGACTAGATCAATTTCCACTTCCACCAGCCTGTCTGATGGGACGCCTCCCCTCCCCCTCGCTCCTGCCAGCACCAGGTGTGATCATACAGAAAAGCCTCCGGCAGACTCATAAGTCAGCACGGTTTTGACTGGGCTTTGTTTCATTGTGACATGGGCTGAGCATCTCCTTTGACAGTTTGTTGGTCACTTCTTCTCATTTTCCTCTCCCTGGTGCCATTTAATAATATCCAGCTCCATTTCCAAAGATAGAGAGCTTTTCTAGCCAATCTCTCCCTCCATCTCCGCTCTCGGGTCACCTCACTGCTTTCGAGACTCAAACAGTTTCCCCAAAGCTGTCCCCCCGCCCCGAGGAAGAGATGGGGGCAGAGGCAAGAGAGGGTCCCGATGAGCGTGAGGGTGGGTTTGAAGTGGACCTGAAGCTTGCCAGAGCTGGGGCTCCCGTTATCTCCCCATCGTCATGCCGTACACAGTAAGGACAGGCAGATAAGAGCTGCAGCTGGTGGCAGAGATAAGAGGCTTGGAAGGCCAGAAGGTTCTGGATAATGCTTGGAAGCCAGAGTGAGTTGGGGCTCTGTCCCAGGACAGAAAGTGGGGCTGGTTAGCAGCTGAGCTTAGAGTCAGAAAGGTTCTGTGGGACCCTGGCCCAGCTTCCCACTCCCTGTGACGCCACAGGTGACTGAGGGGACACTTGTGAACCTCGGTGTCCTCTCCTCTGAAGTGAGGTAGCCCCCACGGGATTGGCGTGGAGATTAAATGAAAGACTCTCAAATGCAGACGCGTGACCCTTTGCACCTGTCCACACAAAATGAGGAAACCGAAGCTAGTGTAGTGAACTTTGCAGAAAATTTGTTTAAAATGTGCTCGAATGGCTTTTATGCTGAGATTACATTTCTTTCTTGTGGTCTCAGAAATGTCCTTTATGTAAGATGCTGACCATTTCTATTTTTCTCTCCCTGCCTGGCACTTTCTCTCTCTCTTGATTTGATCCTCATTTTTTTTTTTTTTGTCTCTTTGCTTTTTGGTTGGCTGCTTTTAATGATCTTACTTGGCAAAATAAAAGTGGACAATCTTATGTCAACCCTATTTCTTTAAGTGCTACGGGTCCCTGATATCCACTCGTCCGGGAACTGCTGTGTGAAATGAAGAAATGTGTGAAAAGTACTTAATACGGCATCGTCGTTGTGAGATGATGATGGTGATGATGATGATGATGATGACGACAATGGGCCCCAGCTGGAATTCAAACCCAAGTAGACTTAGCAACTCCTGGGAATGAGGTCGCTGTGTCCCAGGGTTGGCATGGCCTGGGGGCAGGCAGCAGTGAGTTTATTCAGCAAGTCAGCTGGGCAAGCCCTAGGACACCCGAGGATGGGGGAGATGGCCTTGGCACAAGCCCCTGGATTCACTGAGGTCTGTGCTGGGCCATTCATCCTCCCGGGGGTAGGAAAGGTGGTCCCAGAGTGGGGGCTAGAGGAACTAGTGCTGCCATCCCAAAGAGCCTCACAGGCCCCTGTGTCAGTGCCCGACGCCCCACTCGTGGACACAGCCTGGCCTCCTCCTGCTTCTCAGCCAGGGGAGGTCCCCACGCTCCTGCTCCTCGGCCACCTTCCCCCCAACACCAGACTCTGCTGCTTCTTGGGCCAGTCGCACGCCCCCGGCGTGGGTTCCCAGGGGCCTCCTCGGAGTCACACACCCTGACCCAAGGCCCTGAGCACAGAAGGCAAGCCGTCCTGCGCAGAAGCCTCTGCTTTTCCCCCCACAAGGCCGCAGCAGAGCTGTCTGTAATTTTAAGGATGGCGCGATGCAAGGCACTTGGGGAAACGTGTGAACTTCCCTGTGTCTGTTGCCTCCATCCATTTTGATTAATATTACAGCACCGTCCCATCCCTGGCCAAAAGAAAATGCCCCCACCTTTCTCAGTCATGTGAGTCACAGGAAGGGGAGGACAGGAGCCTCCAACAGACCCGACATGGTGCTGGGAGGCCTGGTCACGGCCAGGATCAAGGGCTCAGTCACTGCACCTCTCCTCTTTGGGAAAGTTCAGGCTACTTCTTGGACATCTGAGCAAATTGCCTGTGGGTGGGACTCTCCTGTTGATAAGGACCTTTCTGTGACCCTATCACA
>PVJI01013109.1:8905-49045 GCA_004026765.1 Micronycteris hirsuta | reverse complement strand
TCTAATTTTAAGCAAATCGGACGAGGAGCCACCTCACCTGGATCCTCTGATGCTTATTGGGCCCAGACAATAACTCAAAACAGGCCCACCCTCTCCCTCAAATTAAATGGCAAAACCTTCCAAGGTATCCTTGACACTGGAGCAGATGTAACTGTCATTTCCAGCTCCAAATGGCCGCAGTCTTGGCCGCTTACTCCAATCACAACACATTTAAAAGGCATAGGACAAACCACCAACCCCCTACAAAGCTCACAGACCATAAGGTGGGAAGACAATGAAGGAAACTCAGGAACTATAACGCCCTTTGTAGTTCCCAATCTCCCCGTTAATCTCTGGGGCCGTGGCATTCTTTCCCAAATGGGGGCCGTGCTTTGCAGCCCCAATAGTGTTGTCACCTCCCAAATGCTAAAACAAGGGTATATCCCTGGGCAAGGCCTCGGTGCTAACAACCAGGGCATCAAACACCCCATTGCAATCACGCCTTGTGCCTCCAGGGCTGGTATAGGATATACTTCAGAGAAAGATCAAAATTTAGTCTAATGGCCATTGACATACCTGTACCCCATGCAGAAAAAATTCAGTGGAGAACCACAGACCCCATATGGGTTGATCAATGGCCACTAACTCACGAAAAGATTGCTGCTGCCACGGCGTTAGTACAGGGACAGCTCGCAGCAGGCCCAGGAGAGCTATCGCCTTCATCCCCCTGCTAGTAGGGCTAGGCGTCTCTGGTGCGGTAGCCACGGGAACTGTAGGCCTTGGAATAGCTGTTCAGTCTTATGCCAAACTCTCCCAACAGTTAATTGATGATGTACAAACCCTTTCAGAAACCATTCATGATCTACAGGACCAAATAGACTCCCTAGCCGAGGTAGTCTTACAAAATAGGCGAGGCCTTGACCTCCTCACTGCCGAACAAGGAGGCATTTGTTTAGCTTTGCAGGAATGATGTTGCTTTTATGCCAACAAATCTGGAATTATTTGTGACAAGATCAAGACACTCCAAGAAGACCTAGCAAAAAGAAGACGCGACCTTGCTGAAAATTCACTGTGGAACAGCCTAGGTGGGGTTCTCCCCTACCTCCTTCCCCTCCTTGGCCCCCTAGCTGCAATCCTATTAATCGCTTTCATAGCGCCATGGGCAATAAGACGAATTACTACTCTTATTCGGGAGCAGGTTACCTCTCTATTCAGCAAGACTATACAAGTCCATTATCATAGACTTGAAATGGACGGTCACTCCGCCAATGGGTCATATATAGACCCCAGGGGCCCCTATAATGATGCAATAACTCACGGATCCTCTCCCACAGGAGCTGCGTAGTCCACACAATGCACGGGGACACGCACCCTAACTAAGACTAGGGTTGGCACCGCCGAGATGCAGGCAAAGCACTGCTTAGGGCCTCCCGGCAGCCCTGAGGGGAAATCCCGCTAGCAAGAGGGAGCTGCAATATCCACCCTCCGCCTGACAAAGCAGCAATAAGGCAGCAGGGATCCCTCCCCTCCTCGGTCAAGGTTAATGCCAAACCTCCAAAACAAAAAAGAGAAGGAGGATATGTTGGTATCCTGGCATCAGCAAGACCATAGCACTGCGCATGTACAGCAACCCTGTAGCAAGTCATGCAAACTTCAAGGGAAGTTGTATCAGCCAGCCAGCACTGCGCATGTGCAACAGCCCTGTCGCCAATAAGCTCCCCATTGCCCATAAAAGGCATACAGTCCCTAGAGCAAGAGGACCAATCAGTAAGACCCACGACTCCACTGAGCTTCTCCAGCAACGCCCCTCAGCCAACCAGTATATATACCCGCGATCCTCAAATAAAATTTGCAGCTTGATCAGAATCTTGTCTTGCTGCCATTCTTCGCGCCTCCTGTCCTTCTCACTCCTTCACTAACAGGTCTACCCCAGTTGACTGCCCTGCTGGTCGGGGCAGGGAGGGAGGTGAGGATGGCTGGGGTAGGGGGGGAGTGATGGGGGCTAAATGCAGACAATTGTACTTGAACAACAATAAAATAATTAAAAAAAAAAAAGAAAATTCTATGAACAATCATATGCCAACAAATTGGACAACCTGAGCAAAATGGACAAATTCCTAGAAACATGCAGTCTTCCAAAACTGAATCAGGAAGAATAGGAAAACTTGAATAGACTGATTACAACTAATAAAATTGAAGCAATAATTGAAAAACTCCCAGCAAACAAAAGTCCAGGACTGGATGGCTTCACAAGCAAATTTTGCCAAACATTCAAAGAAAAACTAACACTAGTCCTTGTAACTATTCTAAAAAATTCAAGAAAAGGGTAGACTCCCAAACTCTTTTTATCAGGCCAGCATTATCCTAATTCTAAAACCAGATAAAGACACTACAAAGAAAGAAAATTATAGGCCAATATCCCTGATGAACACAGATGCCAAAATCCTCTACAAAATATTAGCTAACTGGATCCAGCAGTACATTAAAAAGTTCATATACCATGATCAAGTAGGGTTTCTCCCAGGGATGCAAGGTTGGTACAATATTCACAAATCAATTAATGAGATGCATTGGGTAAACAAAATGAAAGACAAAAATCATAAAATCATATCAATAGATGTGGAGAGAGCATCTGATAAAATCCAGCACTCATTTATGATAAAAACTCTCAGCAAAGTAGGAAGAGAGGCCTCACACCAATAGTAATCATACCAATTATGATCAGAAAGGGAAACTAAGAAACAATCCCATTTGCAATTATACCAAAAAATAAATACCTAGGAATACATCTAACCAAGGAAGTAAAAGACCTGTACTCAGAAAATTATAAGACACTGAAGAAAGAAATCAAAGAAGATACAAATAAATGGAAGTGTATTTTGTGTTCATGGACAAGAAGAATTAACCTCATTAAAATGTCCTTACTACCCAAAGCAATCTATAGATTCATTGCAAATCCCTGTCAAATACGAATGGCATATTTCTCAGAACTAGAACATACAATATAAAAATTTATGTAGAACAACAACAACAAAAACCCAAATAGTCACAGCAATCTTGAGAAAGAAGAACAAAGTTGGTACCTATATAAAATGGGATATTACTTGACTATAAAATATGAAATCTAATTATTTGGGACAGTGTGTATGGACCTAAATGGTATTATGCTAAATGAAATAAGTCCAACAGAGAAAGACAAATACCATGTCATTTCACTTATGTGTCAAATATACAGAATAAAACAAACAAAACAGCTCTGGCTGGTGGGGCTCAGAGGTTGAGTGCCAACCTGCAAATCAAAGGGTCACTGGTTTGATTCCCAATCTAGGGCACATGCCTGGGTTGCGGACCAGGTCTCCAGTAGGAGGCGTGCGAGAGGCAAACCATACATTGATGTTTCTCTCCCTCTTTCTCCCTCCCTTCCTCTCTGTCTGAAAATAAATAAAAAAAAATAAAATCTTAACAAAAAACAAAACAAAACAGAAATAAACTCATAGAAACAGAGAAAAAACTGATGGTTGCCAGATGAGAGAGGGTTGAGGGCTGGGTGGAAGGGTGAAAGCATTAAGAAATATATATGCAAGGATGCTCAGCATCACTAGCCATCAGAGACATGCAAATTAGAACCACAATGAGATACCACTACACACTGGTCAGAATGGTCATTATAAACAAATCAACAAAAAACAAGTGCTAATGAGGTTGTGGAGAAAAGGGAAGCCTAGTGCACTGTTGGTGGGAATGTAGACTGGTGCAGCCATTGTGGAAAACAGTATGGAGTTTTTTCAAAAAACTGAAAATGGAGCTGCCTTTTGACCCACTGAGTTTTGAGCAATTCACTGCTGGGATTATATCCTAAGAATCCTGAAACACCAATTCAAAAGAACCTATGCACCCCAATGTTCAAAGCAGCACAATTTACAATAGTCAATTGCTGGAAATGGCCTAAGTGCCCATCAGTAAATAAGTGGTAAATGAGTGGATCAAAAAACTATGGTACATTTACACAATGGAATACTATGCAGCAGGGAAAAAGAAGGAATCCCTACCCTTTGCAACAGCATGGGTGTAATTGGGGAGCATTATGCTAAGTGAAGTAAGCCAGGAAGTGAAAGACAAATGCCATATGATGTCACCTATAAGTGGAACCTAATCAACAAAACAAGCAAACAAGCAAAATACAACCAGAGACATGAAAATAAAGAACAAAATGACAGTGACAGAGGTCGGGGGAGGCAGATAACAGGGGAAAGAAAGGAAAGAGTCACCAAGGAACAGGTATAAAGGACACATGTACAAAGACAACAGGGTTGGGGGGAGGATTGAATGTGGAAGGTTGGGGTGGGTGGGGCAGAGGAGACTAATGGGGTGAAAATGGGGACAACTATAATTGAATAACAATAAAAAAAGAAAAAATAAACAAAAAGGTGTGGATTCTAGAAAGGGTTGAACCCATAGAAGCAGAGAGTGGAATGGTGTTTGCCAAAGAGTAGGGTATGGGGGAAAGGGAAATGTCGGTCAAAGGTACAAAGTTTCAGTTTTATCAGGTGAATAACTTCTAGAGATCTAACATACAGGATGGTGACTATAGTTAATAGTACTGTATTGTACACTTGAAATTTATTAAGAAAGTAATTGTCTTTAAGTTTTCTCACCAAAAAAATAAGTAAATAACAGAAACCTATGTAGGATGATAGATGTGTTAATTAGCTTGATTGTGACAATCATTTCACAATGTATACATATATTCAAATATCACATTGTATACCTTAAATATATACAATTGATTTGTATATTATACCTCAATAAAGCTGGAAAATTTTTTCAAAAGACTGATTATCTGCTCATTATCAAATTCAGTAAATAAGAGAGTAGTATTGGTGCAGTCAGACCTATAGACAAAAGAACAACAAAGGGCCCAGAACCAACTCCTTTATATATGGAAATCTTATATACTTTAGAGTTGGCATTGGAATCCATTTAGGAAAACAGTGCACTTTAAAAAAAAATTATCCTGAGACAGTTGGTCATCCAAAGGGAAGACTTAACATTGGATCTGTACCATGTAACATCCACATAAATCAATTCCATACAGAAAAATACTTAAATATAAACAAGAAAATTTTTTAACCTTTAGGAGAAATTTTAGATTATGCACTTATATCTTAACAGGGATACAATAGCAAAAACATTTACAAATATTAACAAATTGACTTTATTACACATTTCTTAAAATTATATCAATCCTAAATACTTTAAAACTATGTCACAAATTAGGGAAAATAAATTTTAATATAAAAACCAATATAGGACATTGAGATTGTAAAGACTAAAACCTAATAAGCTTATTTATAAGCTTATTTCTAGCTATGTATATATCTATTTTTATATTTATAAAAATAATAAGGAACTTAATGTCACTGGGTGGGCTGGAACTAGATTATGAAGAAAAAGCAGGTCAACACACATGGGAAAGATTCCCAACCTTATTAATAATCAGGAAAATGCATTTTAAAACCACCAGGAGGTACCATTTAATACCCAACAGACAGATAAGTCTGAATACCAAGGATTGGCAAGAAAGTTTACTAGTGGGAGTAATTATACACGGACAGTAGGGGTGTGAATTTATACACTTAGTTACATCTAGTTACCTGCAAATACACGTACAGTGCACAGCAATTCTAGTTGTAA
This sequence comes from Micronycteris hirsuta, assembly GCA_004026765.1. Classification (NCBI taxonomy): domain Eukaryota; kingdom Metazoa; phylum Chordata; class Mammalia; order Chiroptera; family Phyllostomidae; genus Micronycteris; species Micronycteris hirsuta. The sequence continues at coordinate 43,372 of PVJI01013109.1, read as the reverse complement.
GCATGTGCTCTAAAGGAACACTCTACACGTGTACCAGGAGGCACACACAAGGATGTTCACAGAGGCATAGATCATAATAGCAAGCAGAAAAAGTCGGTAACAGGAAAGGTTTTCAGAAACATTCTCAGGATATCTTCACCATTCACCGGGGATGCAGATTCTTGATGTGAACGAGGCATTGAGATGAAAATGCTCAGTGTGGAGGAAGGCAAATGCCTTTCAATAAATCACTTGGCACAACACAGCTGATCTCCCCATGACTAACCCCCAAAGTCAGCCTGATGTGGACTCCGACCAGCGGTGTGATGAACAAATTCACATGGATTGCAGGAGTCCTATGGAGAAAAGGGCTAGCATGGCCACTTTCTGAGTGAGAGTGCGCTGACCCTTGCCTGGACAGGTTTTTTATTGGTTTTCTGGGAGCTTTACATCAAGGAAGGTCCTTATTTATTATGCACAGGAAAGAATGTTACTGTTTACTTCTTACAGATAACAAAGAAAAGGATGTTGCAAATGCAAGGGGAAAGGTGGTCAGACTGGTTACACTCTGTCCTTGGGAGGATTAGCAGACTAGGAAGTTACTTGAAAGATATGCAGTAAACATTTGCTGCCTCAATTCAGGGTGAAGGGATTTTAGCCAAAGCAAGCCTCAAAGCAGCCTAGGTACAATGCCTGGTTCCCTGTCAGGAGATGACCAACAGCTGACCCTTGGCACAGTCGGGACGGATGAGACACATCTGCACAGCAGAAGCGACTGTGGCTGGATCTCTTGTATATCTCTCCTTACATGCTTACTTTTGCAAATAATAGGTGGTAGGATTTTTAGATATTGGTACTTTACTACTGAAAATTGGCACAGTTCTTATGATTTTGTGCAGAATGACTTGCTGACTACAGAACAGAAGTCCCTAACAACTCTAATGCTGCCTACTTCCCCCACCTGGAAAGTTAAAGATAAAATTAAACTATGGGCAGACCAGTTGCCAGAACACTGAAGGAAGCCGTTGCTGGGAATGCCCCCTAAACAGTTACCACTTGCAGGCTCAAGATTTATTAGAGTCACTACCTGTCCGTTACCCTGGACAGGTGTGTTTATTATCAAGACCAGATGTGTACAGAAGGTAGGAGTTTTAGTTAAATATAATTATCTGAGTACATGAGAGCAAATATAAAGAAAAACCTCCCTCAAGATAGATAGCAAAAGTCCTAGGCTAAAAACTATTAATCTAACTCAGACTATTCAATATCAAAGAACAAGGACTAACTTTTACACAAGCCTTTAAATCACTCCTTGTACCCTTTTTAAACTTAGAACAATCCCTAGGACCTTAATAAGTATCTAGTTATTAATTAGTACCTGAAAGTTTGTGCCTGACACTGTTCGTAGCTATGTGATTGATAACCCTCTTGATCAAAACAACTGTTTGTTCAGCATAATTGAAATCTGAAATGTTTTGTACTTTTTCTGATTGCTTATGTATTAGCTTTTTTCTGCCTTGATGATTGTGCTGTGCACCTGTTTCTCCCACTAATTGTAAAACCCTCCCTATAAAAATAAAGAAAAATTCTTTCAGAGTGTCAGTCAGATCCAAGAGGTCCGGCTGTCCTCCGGCACTCCACTGAGGGTGTCTGGCTCTGTTTCGTTTCACCGAACCGTCCCTCCTTCGGGGACCCTGAGACCTGCTGAGGCAGTACCCCGGCAGTTCCCCAGGGGAAAACCTATCCATGGGCCTGGCTCCTGTGTGCTGCCTGGCACTCGGTTTTCTGAACCAGGGCTGAGCTACATTCACCACTGCCATGCGGATTGGTTCCTTATACCAGCCATTTTCTTCATTTTTCCCAAGGGATAGTGAAAACCCTCATATTAAGGAATCATCAATAACTGAGATAACTAGCAGAGAAATTTATCAGTGGCCAGGCTGATCTTCAGACCTGCAGACTCTCCAGTTGATGGGAAGATTGGTAAATAAAGAAGGGAATAGAGATGCTTCCTGTCAGTATTCAAGTATCAGAAAGGATTCCTAGTCTTAAATTAAAACTTAGGTATAGGAAACGTACTGGAAGAAAAAGATTTACAAGCTTACTGAATGATGCCTCAGCAAGACCGAGAAAGATCAAATAAACTATAAAAGAAAATCCCAGAGAGCTAAAGTCGAGCGTTTTATGGTACCAATCTTGTTATAAATTCCTTAATTTTGCATATATCTTGATTCAGTACTAGTGTGAATGGGCAGTGAGACAGTTTCTGTGTCACTGGTAAATTTACGTCGCACATGCATAATCTTTTTCTGAGAGTCGTGTTACCACTTGAGTCAATAGCCATATGAATTATCAGACATCACATTCAGCAAACTACATCATGCAAAGCAAACTAGGGCTGATTTATTGGACTTCCCATTGGACAGGGAGAAGAGAGAGGAGGGCCCCAGCTAATTCAGCCCAGGCCCTGAGGACTCACTGTTCCAGGAAATACACCTGTGCCCTTCCTGACGGCCCAGCACACACCCAGGGCTTGAGGACTGGTCCCCAGAGGGGGGCCCCTTTACTGCCTAGGCACCTAGCAGTCAGTCAGCACAGCTCCGAGCTCTGATCAAGTGCGGACTGCACAGATGCAGCCCCTGGTTAATGCACCGCTCACCATTTGGCCCCGTGTCTTTCAAACATCGAGGCCGTGGTGCTTATTGTCTCACTGGCCCAGAGCTAGACACTATTCTCTCTCTCATACCAAACAATTTCAGCTCCTTCTTACTACAGTGGGTTTCCCAAATGCTTATTTTCTTTCAGGGAAACTTTTGCAAGTTAGTTGCTAATATGTTAGATTCAGGTAGAATCCTACGTAGAGGATACCTAGACAGCATCCTCTAATATAGAGTCATATTAAAAACTTCCTATGGGTTGAAAGTATTAACCTACACTCCTTTGGTATCCTTACTTATAGATTATCTTTTTACTTCTGTTCTTCTCATTTTGTGTGATGATTGTTGGAGGATTGGCCAAAACTATGTTGCTATTTAAGATTGCTATTGAGAGAAACTAGTAACACATTTGATGCTTGCAGGCAGGAAGGAGCTATCTGGGCATGCGATGCGGATACTAAACTGTGGTTGCGTGAAGAGGAAGGACGATGACATAAATCTTTGCATAAACCAGTGTATCATGAAATACTTTTCCTTCCAGCTAATCAGGCAACAGAGTGAAGGCACATCCCTTGTCTCCCGCAGACTGACCCGCAGGAAGGCATAGCCCCATGTTGGGTGGGTGGGGCACGGAAATCCCATTACCTTCACAGTTCAGTGAAATGTGCATATGGAGCATTTGTTTCTGCAGTGCTTGTGGAGCTTCTGAAGTCGCCTGCTCCTGCCGCCTCCACCCTGTCTATTCTCTGCTTTTCTTCCTCTCCCCCAGCATCCAAGATCCCTCTGGGATAATGGTCACAAAGTTTCTGATCTTAGTTGAGCTCTCAAGCCTACCTTTCAATCCTTTTACATATCTTTCGTCATTTCTACTTCTCATTTCCTGGAATCCAAAGTGTTCTTTTTTAACCACTCACTTCATAGCATTAACGTAATGGTTACCTTGTCTCACAGATAAAGAGAAGAAGAAAGACACGAACACTCCCCAAATCTGATGAGCCTTAAATTCTGACCCCATGAACCCTGTGGCACTCAAGTGAATAGAGAGAGAAGACCACTAGTGAGGTCACACTCTTCCCTGTGAAAGGGAACTTTCAGAAGAAATGTTCAGTCTGAAGTTCAAGTACAGCTACTTTGGTGTTGGAACGACTGGGTTGGGTGCAAGCCCTGACTTTTCAGTCCCATTTCACAATGGTCTCAGCTCAGGGACATTTCTTTGGGTTTGAATGAAGCTGGAGACTTTTGTTATCCTCAGAGTATTTGAACTTGAAAGATTTCTATTAAGTCTGACTGAATAAAATTTCAGAGTCCTCCGCTGATCATGAAGACTCCAAAGCGTATCACCTCTTTAATCATCCAGATAAGTTATCCTGGACCTGACACGTGTGTGGATCAAACACTGTCAGGTATGAGAAAAAAAGAATGAGGAAGTGTTCTTTTTTATCCAGTCCTCAGAGGAAGTCTTAGTCAGCTGCAGAAATGCAGATTTCCACCTCGGGCTCACCCTCGAGAAACACTGCCAGGTGAAGGCAGTGGAAGGTGTACTGTCTGGTTCCCTTGCGATTATTTCATTAGAAGAATCGAGTGGTATTGCCAGTGGTCCAGTGCCCATTAGGCGAAGTGTGGCATCAACTGCCCTCTGGGCTGCGGTGAAGCACAGAAGCCCCTCTAGCACATCTGAGGGGAGACTGCCTCGGTTTCAATTCCAGCTCCACCTCTTCCGAATGCTGTAGACTTGGGCAAGGATCTAACTCCCCCTGTTACAATTTTCTAACTAGTAAAATGGGGAGGAGAAGTAATAACTGCCTACCTCAGGGTACCGTCATAAAAATTAAAAGCACTTAGAAGAGTGTCTGGCATGTAGTAAGCACTCAAGAGATATTAATCTTTATTATTATTATCCTTATTATAAATTATCCTTGTGGCTAATGGGTAACCTGGCAATTCATCTTCAGCTGGCTGATAAAGATCCAATATAACTGGGGAAAAAGTCTCAAGTTCTAAAACCAAAAGAAGCCTGGCTTTCTTCATATTGGGTGGGGGTGGGGAGGAGGGAAGGAATCCAAGAGGAACAGCCAGTTTTTTCTTTAGGCTTGGACGCTGGTCTACCCATCTCTGGGAAAACTAACCAGCTCCCAGACATCTGGGGAAACAGCTAGGTACCACCCTCACCCTCATCCTGATTTCTTTCCCACTATTTACACATCCCAGAATTTGTTGGTTGACTCTGAAATTGCAAAAATCAGGTTCACACCTGTAGGTCAAACTTGTAGTTGATTTGGGGATTTATTGGCAGTTTGGTAACCAGATCCTAGACTGCATCATATCTGACATGCACTTGGGACTGAGTGGACATAAAGAAATAAAGTATCCCCTGCATTTCCAGAAGTGGAAATACTTTAAGATGTTGTTTATAGCTGTGATTTCCTTGCAGCCTATGGGTGTGAGTCTACCCTTGGTTTAAGTTCCAACACTTGATTGTGACCTGGATCACATAATGGTGATATGCATCCCTCATCTTATTGCTGAGCCCTTCACTTCCCTGTGCACGTGGAACGTCTTCTACACAGAGGAGCAGAGCCACGTTGTAAGTGCCAACTGCACGTCCTCAGCCAGCCCCCAACTCCACAGCCCAGGCCTCTCTGGCCAGGCTTCGGAGACAAACAACTTTCGTGGAACCTGGGTTAAAGTAAAACCAAAATAAGATATTGGATACTTTCCTTCTGGGCAAATTAAAACTATGTGGGTGGCAGCATCATTTGTCTCTGGCAGACTAAACCATGGAGGACTATAAGAAAAAATATTTAGTTTTAGGAAAAGAAAAAAGTATCTACTAATGAATATATATATATATATATATACATACACACATACACACACACACACACACATATATACACATACATACACATTTAAAAAAGAATAGAAAGAATTATCAGAGAAAATATTACAAAACTTTTCTGAGGCCACAAAAGGAGATAAAAAGGGGGAGCAGAATACAATATTCCCAGAGAGGATGTAGTATAAAGATTTGATGCCATTTCAACAAAATCTACATGGGATTCTAAAAACTGATGTTGTGTTTCCAAAAGCTAATATGAAATGTAATTACATATACAAGACTGCCACTGTATTGAACAATTTTTTAAAAATAATCAGTTTTCTTCTCTACTGTACAAGTGGAGGCCAAAAAATGGAGTTTATATAAAAATTGTGTATTTATTCTTACATGTTTAACCTTCAGTCACTTTCAAAGTACTCTCCATTTGATGCAATACACCTGCTGAGACTTTTTTCCACTGCTCAAAACAGTTCTTAAACTCATTGATTTTGATACCTTTTAGTGCTTCTGCCGTTTTTTGTTTCACCTCTTCAACATTGTCAAAATGTTTCCCTTTTAGGACATAATTTTTATCCAGGGAAACAAAAAAAAGTCACTCAGGGTGAGATTGGGTGAATAGGGAGGGTGGGGCATGGGGGCCATGCTGTGTTTTGGTCAAAAACTGCTGAACACTCAGCTCAGTGTGGGCAGGTGCAGTTGCAAATCACCCATCATGAAATGGGCAAATGGGTTCAAGGAGTCTTCAAAAAAAATTCACTGGAGCCAAAGGCAACCTCTCACAACACCACCAGTTAGTCCACTGGCACAGATGGTTCCTAGAACACCAGCTAGTGGGGAAGCCTGCACTACAAGGGGCCTGATCTTCAGAAGATAGTTCCAGGTTATTTTGGGTCACTGCTCACATTGCTTAATTTTCCAATATGCTGTTTCTTTTTTGTATGATTTTATCTTCTTATATTGACATGACTTATTCTATAATCTCTGATGACAATATTATTAATTATAGCTTTGGTGTAAAGAGCTAAATCCTAGAGACAGGTTCAGGACACCAGGGAAGAGAAACAGGCACCTCTACAGTGGCTTTGCAGCTCCCTTTCTCGGCTCAACATGCTCCCCCCCCAACCATGTCATGCAGAGAAAGAGCACAAACTAAACTATAATTTAGTGATTGGCTGGAGAGACCATGTTCAGTATCACATTGCTGGTCCACTTAAATGCAGCATTTGCAGAAGTTGCATTTAAGTGGACCAGCAATGTGATACTGAACATGGTCTCTCCAGCCAATGAGGTGCAGGTGTAGGATAGTGTCACTTGTCTCCAGAAAACTAAGCCATCAAGAAAACTCACAGGAAAAGAGATACCATATATAGAAATACCAACAAAACAATAGATAAGAAAAAAGAATATGATAAAAGCTTACTAATATGTTTAATATAACATGATAAGCTGATATCACATGAAATTCTAAAATTAACAATGTGATTGTAAAAGTCACGTGGAATCATGAGTAGGCAAGACTAACGAAAAACACTTTTCTCTTTTACTGAACTTACTACTTGGTTTGTAATTACTCTTTTGTCAACCATGCTGTTTAATTTTCAAGTGTTTTCTTTTTTAAGTATGCAGTTCATTTTCTTATGAAGACAATCAACTCCAATATTTCTGTAGTTTGGGAGCGTGGGATATTTCCTAAAGCCAGCCAGTGGAAGGGACACACAAACACATTCATTCTCTGGTCCCACAAGCCCTGCCAATAAAAACAAAGGCTGCATTCTTAAATAAATAAAAATGTCTGCATTCCCCATGGAAGTGATCTGGACACTCGAGTGCCAAATTTCACGTTAGTTCTGGTTGTAAACTTACAATCCTTTGTCACCCCACAGCCAGCTAGTAATGCCAGTTGTGTGTGATGAGGTATTTGAGAATTACAGGGCTGGATGACAAGCCTCCTCAAAGTCTATGATTGCCTCAGCATGCTTGTAGCCTGGACGTGGGACCCTGGAAACACTCCCCTCTCCATACCACAGACTCGGGCTGTCACCTACAAAAACTCTTCTCATCAGTCTCTCAAACTCCACCTCCACAGATTTTTAAAGAACTACTTCCAGCTTTATGACAACCCACCCATCATCTGAGGGACCAAGAATCTCCCCTTTTCACCCCTAACTTTGGACAGCTGTAAGGAAAACAGAATATAATGATATTTGTTATATTAATCTGTGGCACGAGGAGGAAGGAAACGAGCTTGTACATTATAGCAGCAGTAACAGCAAGATGATCTTTTCCATGTGACTTAGGCAGTGAGGACACGGGAAGACTATAGAGCAGTGTTCTCCTCTGAGGACAATCTCCTTCCCTCTCACCCCAGAGGGCATTTGGGAATATTTTGGGTGTTCATTGACATCTAGTGGGTAGAAAACAGGGATGCTGCTAAATACCCTATGAGACACAGGGCAGCCCCACAATGAAGAATTGTCCTGCCTCAAATGTCAGCAGTGCTGAGGTGGAGAAAGCAACTCTATCTAGAGCCTGGTCACTCAAAGTACCATCTGCAGGCTGTGGAGTTGCTCAGAAATGCTGACCATCAGGACCCATCCTAGATCTAGTGAATCAGAATCTGCATTGTAACAAGATTCCCGGATGATTTGGGTGCACAATACAGTTCTGGAAACGTGCTTCAGAACAGTGGTCTCAAACGGAGCTGCACACACAGGCCACCTCATGCCCCCTTTCTAGCCAATTAAATGAGAGTATCTGAGAGTACAGCTTGGGCATATTTTAAAGTCTGACCAGGTTATCCTTCTTCCCAGCCAGGTCAGAGAACCACTGCATGAATGCCATCAAAATAGATATGGCATGCAGCTGCAGAGTCACAATCAGTAGGGAGGAAAGCCCCTGACCTGCAGGCTGGGGTCCCAGCGCCCACACCAGCAAACACACGGGGCAGTTTCCTGTGTCAGTGCAGATGCAGAGTCCAGAGGCTGAACTATAGGAAAGGAAGGGCAGGAACAGGACCCTGACCCCAGGCTGGGAAGGCAATCTAATGACAAGTCTGCCTCCTAAAAGGCCACAAATAACACCTCAACAAACCGTCTCCCTAATTAGTTTGTTCAAGAAACTCAGGGAAGTTGGAAGGACAATATCAGCTAGTTGAAGCCTAGAATGGCAATAGAAAAGAGTTAAGAAGAAGAACCAAAGGAATTATAAGTGATAGAAAAGCATACTCTTGCCCTGGCTCATGTGGCTTGGTTGGGCATCATGCTACAAACTGAAAGGTCGTGGGTTCGATTTCCACACAGGGCATATGTGTAGGTTACATGTTCATTCCTGGTCAGGGTGTCTAACCAACAGATGTTTCTCTCTTCCCTTCCCCTCTCTCTAAAATCAATAAGCATGTCCTTGGGTGAAGATTAAAATAAACAAATAAATAAAAAAAGAAAAGTGTTCTCTTATTTTGCTTTCATGGCCATATATAGGGAACCGTTCCACGCATTGTGGGAATTGTAGCTCTGCTTTCACTGTTTAAAAAACCTCAGTGGGATGTGCATCGGCAAGCAGGCTCCACGTGCGTGGACAGGTTTTCCCCTGTGGGTAAATCAGACCTACATTTTTCCTAGAGATTAGGCTTTCTCTCACTAAAACTCCTACCCTGGATTAAAACAACAAATGCTGATTACATATCTTCAGAGCAGTTTCCTGAAAGCCTGTGATAAACCCCTCAAGTCCAGCCCAACCCCTTTTGCCTTTACATTTGCAAAAATCTTTCTTTGTTGTCTATCACCTAATGTGAACCTATGCATAGTAAATGAAAACCTCCCTCAATGTAATGTGCCCAGAAAGACAATAAAAGCCTGTCAAGGCAGGGGTCTGCACACTCTCCCCTCTGGAGAGAGTGGCTGAGCGTTCCAAGATGCTCTCTCTGGCCCGCTCTTGGGCCATTTCTCGCTGGCTCTCTCTCTCTGACTCAGAGGGGGGCCATGTAGACCCCACGTTTTCTCCCCAGGATTTACGTGTTAATTATTTACAAATTGGCCACAGCATATGAATTCTGCATTATAGGATCTGCCACAGCCATAGATAAATGAGTCTCTCTCTCCTCTTCTTTCTGTCCATGGAGAGAGAGACAAATTACAGAAACATTACAAATACAGTACTAGTAACTTTTATTTTCTTGAATCCATTCAGGAGTAAGTTGCTAACCCAGTGCCCCAATAGCTTTGAATACCTTAAGTGTGTAATTACTACAAACACATACATTTGACAATACAGCCATCAAAATCAAGAAATTGATACATTACTACAGTCTAACTTTCAGATCTCATCAATTAACCCAATTACTGCCTTTATAGTGAAGAAGCAAATTCAAAATCATATTGCATTTAGTTGCTGGGTCATTTTAGTCTTCTTTAACATGGACTGGTGTTTCATTCTCACAAGTTATCAACATGCCTTCCTCACTCAGCTTAGTCATTTCTAGTTTTCTATTTAAAGTGAGAGATGCACAAGTCTTTCTTTCACTTGACCCCTTTCTGGCCATTATAGGGTTATTAATTGGTCAAAATTCACTATTTTTTGTCTCAGGAAGAGGAGAGGGAAAGACATGATGGAACAGCTGGTTGGTGGAGCAATCAGAACACATAACGTGTATTGATTAAGTTCACCACCTTTATCACCGTGGCTCATGGTACCCCCAAACAATTACAGTAGTAACATCAAAAATCACTGATCACAGATCACCACAACAAATATAAATAAAGTAATGAAAAAGTTTGAAATATGACAATGACCAAAATGTGACAGAGAAATAAAGTGAGCAAATGCTGTTGAAGAAATGATGCCAACAGACTTGCTTGATGCAGGGTTGCCACAAAACTTTATTTTGTAAAAAAAAAAAATAAATAATAAATAAATAAAATAAAAATCTGCAAAGCACACTAAAGTGAATTACAAATTGCAATTAAATAATGTATACCTTTATACCTTCCTTCACTGACAATGAAAAAATCTGGATCCTGTCATTCTTAACTGTTTAACTTTCTTGAACCGTCCGTTGGTACACGGTATAACCAGTCTCCGCCCCCTCCCCAAAGCCTTCCCTGCCGAGATGCTCTTCCCACACTAAACCTGAGCCACCATCTCACATAGATGCCCTTTGCCCTGCGCAGGCTCTGACACCCACAGCAGGCCTCACACCCAGATGCCACCTTCAAAGTGTTCAAATTCATACCCCAGGCCAGACCGCCCTTCTCACCTCGCTTGGGCTCTGGCTCCCTAAGCTAGGCCACTGTCTGCACAGATGCTCTCTGCAAATTCTTTTGGCTCTGACACCCCTCTCTGGACAGCATGCCTTCTCCCACTGAAACACAGGTGACCACTGTATTCTGTCCCCACCCTCCCATGGCTTCGGGACTGAATAGTTCAGGCAGAGAAGAAAGAAAGGTGGGGGGAGAAAAGAATAGTGCTGCTTCCCTTAAAAGTAAGGTTCCATCTTCCACTCATGTCCTACCAGGCCTGGAAGAGCATAAGCAAACTCTCTTAGCATCTAGAAAAAGTTTCTATCAAGAGGCCAATGTGGCATTGATGACCCAAGGGAGGAAAATAAAAGTTCACTCTCCAATAAAAGTAATATTCCATGCCCCTCTGTTTTAATATTATCTCATGTCTAGGAAAATCAAGTCCCAAAAATTTTTTATCAATTATTAGGTTTGCTTTTCTTATCCACCACATGTCTCCTTACACTACATGGTTGGAGAAGTCTCCTTAGATTGAGAGCCTTATACACAGCATTGGAATTTTTCTCTTCTGTTTTTGGAATTTCTGTATTTCCTAGTTGGAAAATTTCAGCCTTAGAATAAAAACCTTAAGATGTCAGTCTGACAGCACTGAGTTTACTTCTGTTGGAGCCAAGCCCTGAGTGTCAATGTTTTTTACTATAACCTGATGCTATTATGAAATATTAAATCCGAACCAAGGTGTAGAAAAGACAGGGAGGTATCAAACTAGTTCCCTATTATGACCCAATCTAGAGGAAGAAAGGACCCAAGTGCACCTTTGGGAGAGTGAGTGAGTGCGAGGAAAAGGAAGAGGATAGAATGTCCTCAGCGGCCATGTCCACTCATTACCCAAGGGGCCACTTCCCAAACACCTACCTTACAGGGGTGAAAAAATGCATTTTAATAGAGGTGAAATGATATTCATGTCTCGGAATGCAGTCAGAGTTACTGCTGCCCTGGGACAAGGGAAGGTCCATGATTGAATGAATCCCGGCTGATCAGTGCCGTCAAGGAACTTTACAGGAAGCAGGGGCATGTGAACGAGAGTGCATGGCCCACCTAATACGCGATGCTGCAGCTGTTTACCTCTCACTCCGTGACCAGGGACAGGTACCTGTCTACAGAGCAGGTCGCTCTTTATGGAAAATAGAGGCATCTCCTTGTGTCAGCTGGATCCAGTCACCCTCCTGAGTCAATCCAGCAATCTGCCTTCGCCCAGCCAGTACAGGGACCTTCGGGAGGAGCCACTGGCAGGCTGTGGTGTCATGGACTCTGTGCAGCCTGGGTGATGGTTCCTGCAGATGGCCCGTAGGGAACAGCAGCCAGAGAAAAAGTGAGTGATAAATGTGAGGCAACTTGGCATGTTTCTCCATGGGGACCGGGGCCTTGCTGTGAAGGGCAGCATTGTCTGGAGGGTTCCAGCACTCAAAAGAAATCTTGGACTTGTTATTTGAAGGTCTGTGTGTAAATCACATCTTATCATCTTGCTAGCAAGTCAGTCTAATTTCTCAGCTTTGGGGAAAGATACCTAACTTTCTCAAAATTTTACTCAAAAAATAAATAATAAATGTAAGTACAATATTTTTGTGCCTATTTCTGGACACTCTGCTCTGGGTCATTAATTCATGTGTCCTGATGCCAATGCCAAAGTCACTTGTGTTCTGTGCCTTTACAATATCTTGCAGTCAGACAGTGTAAGTCCTTTAAATTTTTTCTTCTTCTTAAAAAAAATTTGCCTATTCTAGGTCCTTTGTATATGTATGTAAAGTTTAGAAATAGCTCAGAAATTTCTATAGAAGAGGAAATGATGAAGAAGAAGGTGAAGAAGACAAGGACAAGGAGGAAGAAGAGGAACAGAAAAGGGAGGAGGAGAAGGAGAAGGGAAAACACCGCTGGATACTCATTAGGACCTTATTGAATCTATAAATCAACTTGGAAGAATTAACATCATAACAATACTGGAACTTCTATTTAATTATATTGTCAACAAAAGAACATCCAGCCTATAAGAAAGTCTTATAAGAGTTTATTTGAGCCAAATTTTGAGGACATGCCAAGAAGCAAAATCTCAGTGGATTGAGAAAATGCTCCAGAGAATGGCAGTTTTACAGTTTATTTTGTTCGTTAGAATAAAGAAGATGCAAGGAGGGTTACGTGAAATCCATTGGTGGCAGACTAAGGAGGCAGGAGAAAGCACGGGGTTGGGGGAACCTCTAGGATTTCATAAAAGACAAAATGGAGAAACGCATCCTTTACATTGGTGGGTGCGGGATAGTTAATAATGTTTACAGCACAGACAGATGGTGTCAGGAAGCAAGACAACAAGGAGGGGTTCCGTGGCCTCCTGCTCTGGTCTTGTGCCCTGATGCTGGGGGTTGTGCCTTTGAGAGGTAGGAAAAAATTCATGCTAACATTTTAAAGGTATGTTATCTTCGATGTATAAGAACAGTGGGTAGTGTTCATTTAAGGTAAAGACTGACCTTTGCTAAGGAAGCTATAGGCCTGAGACATGACTATTCACTATGGCCTGTCCAGTCAGGAATCTGTGATCCGATCATTCTGTGTGGTGACTTCTGGTCACAGAGCTTGTCAAACTTGCCATGCACCGCCCCGAGCTTGTCAGGCTTATTAACTCCTTTTTCATTCCCAATGTATTATATCAATGTATTTAGATCTAATTGAATTTCTCTCAACTGTATTTTGTAGGTTTTGATTTAGAGGTCTTCCATATTTTTATTATAATTATTTAAAATTACATCATGGTTTTTGATGGCTTCATTACGAGCATTTTTTCCATTTTTTAAATTAAGGTACACTATATGTACAGTAAAATTCACCCTTCTTCGTGTGTAATTTTGTGAGTTTTGGCAAACACATACAAACATAACCAGCACCACAACCCAGACGTAGGACAGTTTTAGGTTGCTGCACAATACGGTAACATTGGAGGATCCTGAATTCACCTCCTGCCACAGGCACACTGAATCTAGCTACATATGGAGCAATTTCTCTGAAGAAAACTCCGAAATTAGGTGAGCAAATCCTGCACGCTGGACAACAAGGAAAGAGCACATGGAAGTAAGCGGGAAAGGCTGAGACGCAATCTCCCAATAGGCCCCGCCCCCACTCAGTCACCCACACTCAGGAGGGAGCTTACCCCTGGAGCTCCTCCTGAGGAGGGGAGAGAGTGACACTCACATCTAGCACCCCAACTTTTAAGACCTGCACCTGAGAGACAAGCCCCCAAACATCTAGTTTTGAATGCTAAGCGGGCCTCTGTCCACAAGACCCCACAGACTGCAGCAAACTGAGACACAGCTCATAAAGAGCTCATGCGGACTTCCCCACCTAGGACTCAGCCCAACTGAAAAGCACCCAGACTTCTCTGTAAAAGGGCTTATTTGCTCATGTAAAAGCACTGGCCTGAGGGACAGGCATCTAATTTAGCACAGAGTTAAGGGTCTGCTGAAATACTGTCCAAAAATTGAGGCATCCTCTCAGCCTCCCTCTGCCTGGCACCAGTGTGCATGCAGAACTGCACCGGGTCTCAGGCTTACTGCGAGATTGTGTCTCAGCCTCTCCTACTTATTTCCATGTGTTTTCTCCTTGTTTGCCCAGTGTGCAGGGTTTGCTCCTCTAGTTCTGGGATTTTTTATGAGTGGGAAGGGGAGGGCAGAACAAAGAAACCCGAGGGGCTGTGGGTGCTGTGTGTGAGTCAGCACGATCTGCTCCCATAACCATCTCCAAGCCTGCCAATGGTCTGGGTTTATTTTTTTTAAACCCTCACCCGGGGATATTTTTATTGATTTGGGAGAGAGAGAAGGGAGAAAGGAAGAAAGAAACATCAGTGTGAGAGAGAAACATCAATCAGTTGCCTTCCGTATGTGCCCTGACCAGGGATCAAACATGCAACCTTTTGGTGTATAGACGACACAGCAATGAACTGAGCCCCCGGGCCAGAGCAATGGTCTGGCTTTTGTCAAAGCTGAGCAAATCTCCTGGAGCTGAAACACCTGAAGGCTGGAATCTGCTTCCTTTGAGGTTGGCTCCTAGAAGCCTTTAAGCAAACAGGCAGTTTATCCTCAGCTATATGTGAGTTTACAAGTCATTATTTACAGAAACAATGTTAAAAGAATGATGAACTAGGTTACAGACTTCTCAGGCAGCTCTGGTTTTAGAACCACTGCCCAGGGAACATGTGTTGATCACCTGGCTCTAGTAGCAGGGCTTAGGTTCACGGTTCCTACAAAACAGTAACCAACGTGGAAAGAATTCTTAACCCCCTACCACCCCCAAGGCACAACAAGTAGCTATCTTCATAGCTTCAGCCTAAGGGAAAGCTTCTAATTAAACACACATCTAAAGACCAACTGTAATCCTGTCCAGACACCTCAGAGGCTGGGCATTACCTTTGTGCTCTCTCTACCTTGTTTCAGATCACCAGTATCTCCTGGAGGGGAGCTTGTGCACATATCTGGCACCTGGTGGTTACATCTGGTGCCTTGGTTTTTGTGGGTGCTGCCTAGGGAACACCCCTTGATCACTTGGCTCTTGTGGTGCTTGCATTTGTAAGTCCCACGTGACTGTGACAGAGAGACAGTCGTTGACTGTCCCTCAGGGCACAGCACAGAGATAGCAACTTAAGACACACTCCCGGTCTTTCTGAAAGATGATTTGTCTTGGAAGTCAGCCAGAGGGGCTTGCTTCTGCTGTGGCACACATGCAGATGCATACGGAGCTGCTCCCCAGGCAGAAGCGAGTGTGCACCACCTTTGTGCTTGCCCCCTGCCTCGCTCCCCATCACCAGTATTTCTAGGGGGGAGCCTGTGCACTCATCCTGAGCCCTGATTTTTGCAGCTGCCACCAAAGAAACACCTCCTGATTACCAGGCTCTGGTGCCCACAGTACTTGCCCTTGGTCCTGGGGAACTGTAAGAGATGGAGGGGGAGGTCCTAGCTGACTACATCCCAGGCACATCAGAGAAGCTGTCACAGAACCCACCCACTCTGGCAGTCTTATTGCTCTATGATTCTTTTTGCCTGACACCAATAAGAGTTGTGGCTCTTAATGCCAGAGTTTGGTAAAAAAAAAAAAGAAAGGAATTATTTAATTAAAAGTTATAAAGGTTTAGCTCTGGCTGGCATGGCTCAGTGGATTGAGCACCAGCCTGCAAACCAAAGGGTCGCCAGTTCAATTCCCAGTCAGGGCACATGCCTGGGTTGTAGGCCAGGTCCCCTGTAGGGGGTGCTCAAGAGGCAACCACACATTGATGTTTCCCTCTTTCTCCCTCCCCTCCACTCTAAAAATAAATAAATAAAATCTTTTTGAAAAATGGAATAATGGTGGAATTCTGCCATTAACTCTTGCTCCCTTTAGAAATGAAGATACACCCGCAAACACACAGTCCTGCCCTCCCCATTTGCCCAATCAGGCCAGTCTCAGGGCATGCCAGTCAGAAGTACCACCTTTCAGAAGAAGAAAAAAAAAAAAAAATCAGAAGGCCAGGCTGGTGTAGCTCAGTGGATTGAGCGCGGGCTGGGAACCAAAAGGTCCCGGTTCAATTCCCAGTTGGGGCACATGCCTTGGTTGCAGGCCAGGTCCCCAGTGAGGGCCACGTGAGAGGTAACCATACATTGCTCTTTCTCCCTCCCTTCTCCTCTCTCTAAAAAATAAATAAATAAAGTCTTTAAAAAAAAACAGACGTCTGCAGCTCACTTCTCCCAGTTCCTTCCAGTAATCCTTGCTTGGCTGGGTAGGCCTCTGGTGGTTCCCAGCACCATCAGCTGTGTTACTACGATCTCCAGATCTTAATCTAAAACTACATGGCACCTTCTCATGGCCGGGGAGAGTCCTTTCAACCCCTATTTGCCATGTTCTCTTCTTAACCACATCATTTGACAAGGTCCAGACGTGGGAAGAGGGAATTCAAGGAATCCATCTTTTAGAAGAGAACATGGCATGGGGAGAAGGTGGGCAGTGATTTTCTCTTAGTAACCTGCTTGCTGTTGTTGTTCATGGTCTTACTTTGTGCCCTGGTTCCCATGGGAGCAGGCCATGGGGAGAAAGAGATTTGAAGTGAGTCTATGATTGATTTTGCAAGAAACTCTGAAGGGACAACTAGTTCTCCCCGGACCACTGAGTCATGCCAAGTTTTTAAACAATGTGTTTATGAACCTGAACAAGAAATTATCCCCGACTGTTCCCATGAGAACTCTTGAATCAGTTCCAACAGGCTAAACTGTTGCCTGTCTATGTGTTTATTTCAGTGATCAAAAGGTGGTGGGATGTTAGACATTTATATTTCAAGTTCATTAAATCGCATAATTCCAATAAAGTTGTATAAAATAATTTCTTGATCAAAGAAAAAAATCCCCTTTAATGAATTAGCCCCTGAATGTCTGAAAGTTGTTAGAGTAGTAGCCCCTCCTTTACCCTGAATAGAAATATATATCAATTAGAAGTAGACAGGCAAAGAAATAAGAAAACCTAGTTAGATATTACAAATTAAGCACGTAGAAACAGTTACCAAGGAATCAGAGTCCATAGTACACAGAGAAACATTTTAGACAGAAAGATAGATAGTTAAATTAGATATCACAAAGGATTTCTAAATGTCTGATTTATAGCTCTCTTGGTCAAAACAATCTTTGTTTAAAACATAACTGAATCTATGGAAACTTTCGTGTTTTTCCTGGTTACCTTGGTATTGATTTTTTTTGCTTTACCTAACTACAAATGTTAATCGCTCCCCAAAATGAAAGTATAAAACCCTGCTTGTACTTACAATAAACGGAACAGAGCTTCACTGTCCTTTGAGGTGTGTCGTCGTCTGTCTCCCATCGCTGACGCCTTACCCACCTCGGAGACCCCTGACCCAGCTGCAGCCGGCCCGCAGCACCTATTGACCCACATGGTCCTGCAGGTCCTACATTGTCCCCTTCACACATTGCGACCTTTTTGTTTAAATCCCAGCCTGGAACCTCCTCCGTAACCCCATTTCCGACTCCTCCCATAATCAGTTACACGTGGTAACACTCACATATTTTCTGCCTTTCTTGGCTGCCATAGTTAGTCCAGGCAGGTGTGGCCCTGTGGTGTGGAGAGAACAACTCCAAGCTCTCACACAGGCCCTGTAATGGAGGAGCTGCCTCTCAGTTACACAATGGGTCAAAGGCACACCCAGCTCCCAGGCAGACTATTCAGTATTTCTATGAGGCTAGCCTGCGGTTACTGATATGGAAAACTCTCAATCATTGTGCTGCTGCTTCTCCCAGCTCCCTCACTAGGCTTGTTAGGGCGGCGGGGGCGGCGGGGAGTTAGGGGGCATTCAGCCTATACCCCATTCTGAACCTTATTCCACACCCATACAAAGCAACATACTAGTCTTTCTGTGAAAGAGGCCTATTTGCTTACATTCATAGCTGTGGCCAGAAGAGCAGGCTTCCAATTAAATACACAGTTAAGGGATAACTATAATCCTTTCCAGAGACCCCGGAGGGCAGGAGTTATCTTTGTGCTCTCCCTCTGTAAGGAAGCTCTCGCACGTGTCCAGTGCCCCACTTTTATGGGGTGCCTGGCTGTTGAGGGTTCCACACAGTGGTATTTGATCACCTGGCTCTGGAAGCCAGAGGGTCTTGCCTTTCTGGGTCCCACAGGACTGCAACAAACAGTGAGACAGCTCTTGGCCAGCTATCAGTTTGCAAGTCTAGTTATGGGTATTTATCCAAAGAAAGTGAAAACACTAACTCAAAAGTGCACCCCGTGTTCACTGAAACATTATTTACAATAGTCAAGACATGGAAACAACCTAAATGTCCATCAATAAATTAACAGATTAAAAATGTAATGTGTGTGTGTGTGTGTGTGTGTGTGATATAAAAAAAGAATGAAATCTTGTCATTTGTGACAACATGGATAGTTCTCAAGGGCATTATACTAAGTGAAATAAGTCAGACAGAAAGAGAAATACTGTATGATTTTATTTATACATTAAATCTAAAAAAATAGGAAAAAAAACACGTAATTAAAACATTTATAAATACACAGAACAGACTGGTAGTTGTCAGAGGTGGGTGTAGGGGCAGAAGAGGTTCAGAAAATACAAACTTCCAGTTATAAAATAAGTGAGCCGTGGGGATACAATGTTCAGCATAGTGACTACAGTTAATACTGCATCACAATTTGAGAGACGCTAGTGTAACCAAACAAAATGAAGCTTCAGCTGCCTGCCTCCACAAAAGCCGAACTTGTAAGACACGTGCTGGTACAAAAGAAAACAGGTTTTGTTCGGGGGCCACACAACCTGAGGGCATGGCGGACTCCTGTCTCAATACCATCCCCTCTTCCTGCTCAAGCCTGAGCTTCCCATAGGGATAGGGAGGAGAGGGCTTTTTCCTACCCAGTAATCTGCTAGCTTTGGCGCTCAGGCCGTATTCACTCACATTTCTAGGTTTTGGCGTGCTCAGTGTAAGAACCTCCCCCTGCTGCCACCCTGGCCAATGGGAGAGACTCCCAGCTGTTCACAATGACAACTCCCCCCTTCAAAACTCTGCACCCTTGCAGTCTTGTAAGGGTAAATGGATGAAGGTCTCATTCTTCCCGCTGTCAAATACCGTAGTCTTACCTATCCCCAGGTCCAGAGATTCTTACTGTCTAGTAAAGGAAGAGTGGAGTCAGGAATGAAGGGAAGCAGTTATGCGGGGGTGAAGGATTGCTGTCTTTGGAAGACACCATGCACAGTGTCTAGGGCATAGCACTGCTGAACAAGTGAAGCTGGCAGACTGCTTCATGTTTCAAGAGATGGTGTTGCAGATGGGCTTCCAAAGTGAGAGCTATTGTGCACACAATCAAGTGATCAGTGAGGGGTATGTCTCTCACTAGTGTAGGGAGAATTGTAGTGAAAGCAGAAACTGGAGAGACTAAAATGTCCTTATGATCTAATCCTGATTAGGGCTTTGGGTGGCACACCCAACAGCAGAATAAATTTGCCGAGGAAGCCACTGTCTGGGAAACGCAGGATAAAATAAAAAGTAACATTGTCATTGGCACAATTTAAGCCCACCTCAAGGGGTTACCCTAATCCAAAGCAAGGCAATAGGGAGTGCCTGGTTCTGTTTCAAATGTGTTTTCTGGCATATTTTCACCACGGTCTTCCTTATTTTGTGGTTCATTTTCTTAGTCTTCCCCAGAGATGTCATTGAATCTGTAGTTCCTGTCCTGTCTTCTGGGATTTTTCTGAAGTGAGTGATTGTCCATTGTCTCTTTGAATTCTGTAAGGAAGTCCAAACCTATGAATTATTTCTCTGAGCAGAAGTTTTGCTACCTCAGTGACCTTCTCAGTTCTAGTAGGGTATGCCTCTTCTCATCCAGTGACAGCATCTACAGAAACTAAACATTTAAAGTTTTCTATGGTTTTAGGCATCTGAGTAAAGTCAAATTGCCAGTCCTCAAATGATCATATTCTTTTATATTTACTCCCTTTCCTTTTGGAGTATATTCTCTCTTTGGATTGTTTTTGCCACATATCTGACAGGCTTCGGTAATCTTCAGAATGGTCCTTTGTAAATGGGGCCCTTCAAATGTGGCCTAATGACGTCCATTAAAGCATTCCTTCCATAATGGGTCCCTTCATGTAGGTGTTCGAGGATGGGAGATACTAGTGCTTCATGGAGTAAGATCACACCACGCAGGTTGATCTTTCATATAGAATTAGGGTCAGTGTTAGGGAATCCCCATTCACAGGCCTGTTCTTGCTCTCATTCTTTGCAATGGGGTTTAAGTTCTGACAAGTCCAGGTTGGGAATCAAAGCCCAAGAAGCAGCGGCTCTCAGGCAGCCTGTCTTACTGTTACAGTGGAATGAGCAGCTAGATGGGAAATAAAGGCAGAGCCGTCACCATTGCAATTTAACCAAGAACTTAATACAAGAGGCTAGAAGCAAAAGCTTACACGTTGACCCAGTAACCCTGAGCCTGGTCCAATAAGGCTGGCAGGCATTCCAAACAGCAAGTGAAACTCTGATAGTGTAGTCAGTGGGGACCCCTTGGAAGTCTGTATGTACCATCTCTACTAGCTGGGAAAGTAAAACTTTGAGACTGTGTATTCATCTCAGGGCCTAGAAGGGAGAAGGGGTGAGGGACTACAGTGCCCAAAAGTAAAAACCATAAACAACTTTGGTTAACTGCCTGCCTCCCGTCATGTACAAAATGAGCAAATGGAGTCTAGAGCAAGATAAGGATTTGGGCTAACAGACCCCACACATATCTACATTTAGGCAGTCATGTCCCCATGGAAAACTGGCACCACCTTTACCAGCCAATCAAAATGTAACTCCCTGCCCTGGCTGATGTGGCTCAGTGGACTGAGCACCATTCTTCAAACTGAAAGGTTATTGTCTCAATTCCCAGATGGGGTACATGCCTAGGTTGTGGGCCAGGTCTCCAGTTGGGGGCCATGTGAGAGGCAACCACACATTGATGTTTCTCTCCCTCTCTTTCTCCCTCCCTCCCCCTCTCTCTAAAAGTAAATAAATAAAATCTAAAAAAAAATAATAACTCCCTCACCCTCACCCTGACAACTATATACGTTTTCAGAACAAAGGACTCTACCCTTTTTTGGCTACCCTTGCTCTATCCACCCTTGCTTTTGCTCTGCCATTCACGAATAAACTTTGCTTGCACACTAATTGGCTCACTGACCTATAATTCTTTACTGTGTCAGCAAGAAGAACTAAGGTTTCTCCAGTAACATTACTGCTTTATTGATAGTTTGATTTCCTTAGCTTGTTTGGAAACCATTCTGCTGGTGTCCTGGGCAGTGCATTAGGGTATAGGGAACTGATCGGCATGGCAGTGGCAAATGTAGCCCAGCATCAAACTGGAAAACTGATCGAGTGTGAGGCGGCACACAGGAGCCAGGTGTGCAGATTGGCTTTCCCATGGGGAACCAGGGAAAGAAATAATCAAGATCAGAGCAGAATTAAATGACATAGAGAATAAAAAAACAATTCAAAGGATCAACAAATCCAGGAGCTGGTTCTTCAAAAAGATAAACAAAATCAACAAGCCTTTCATGAGAGTCATCAAGAAAAAAGAAAGAGGACCCAAATAAATAAAATCAGAAACAAAAGAGGAGAAATTACAATCGATACCACAAATAAAAAGGATCGTAAGAAATTACTATGAACAACTATATGCCAAAAAATTTGACAACCTGGGTGAAATATCTAGAAACATATAATCTTCCAAAACTAAATCAAGAAGGACCAGAAAGCATGAGTAGACCAATAACAGCTAATGAAATTGAAGCAGTAATCAAAAAACTCCTGGCACACAAAAGCCCTGGACTGAGCGGCTTCATCAGTGAATTTAACCAAACATTTAGGGAAGAGCTAAATCCTTTCCTGCTCAAACTATTTCAAAAAATTCAAGAGAGGAAAGACTCACAAATTCTTTTTACAGGGCTAGTATTATCATAATTCCAAAACCAGATAATACACAACAAAGAAAGAAAACTACAGGCCAATATCTCTGAGGACATAGATGATAAAATTCTCAACAAAATATTGGCAAATGGCATCCAGAAATACATTAAAAAGATTATATACCATGATCAAGTGGGATTCATCCCAGGGATACAAGGGTGGTAAAATATTCACAAATCAATAAAACATTGTTTACAATATTCACAAATGCAATACATCACATAAACAAAATGAAAGACAAAAATCACATTATATCCATAGATGCTGAAAAAACATTTGATAAAGTACAGTGCCCATTTATCATAGAAACACTCAGCAAAGTGGGAGTAGAGGGAGCATTCCTCAACATAAGAAAGGCCATATACCAGAAACCTACAGCCAACATCATACTCAATGGGCAAAAACTAAAAGCTTTCCCACTAAGATCAGGAACAAGACAAGGATGTCCACTTTCACCACTTCTATTCAACATAGTACTGGAAGTCCTAGCCACAGTGATCAGACCGGAAGAAGAAATAAAAGTCATCCAAATTGTAAAGGATGAAGTAAAACTGTCATTGTTTGCAGATGACATGATAGTATACATAGAAAACCCCATAGGCTCCACCAAAAAACTACTCAACCTAATAAGTGAATCTGGCAAAACAGCGGATACAAAGTTGAAATCAAGAAAATTATTCAGAAATCAAAGGCATTTTTGTATACCAGCAATGACATATCAGAAACAGAAATCAAGGGGAAAAAATCCCATTTGCTATAGCAACAAGAAAAATAAAGTACCTAGGAATAAACTTAACCAAGGAGGTAATAGACCTGTACTTGGAAAACTACAGAACACTAGAGAAATTAAGGAAGATACAAATAAATGAAAGCATATACCATGTTCATGGATTGGAAAAATTAATATCATTAAAATATCCATATTACCAAAGCAACCTATATATTCAATGCAATCCCTATCAAAATAGAATGACATATTTCACAGGTACGGAACAAATATTTCAAAAATTTATATGGAACCATAAATGACCCTGAATAGCCTCAGCAATCTGCAGAAAGAACAAATTAGGAGGGATCATAATACCTGATATGAAACTATCCTATAAGGCCACTGTAATCAAAATAGTCTGATACTGGCATAAGAATAGACACATAAATCATGGCATAGAATAGAGAGGCCAGAAATAAATCTATGTCTCTATGGTCAATTAATATGTGACAATGGGGGCAGGAGCATAAAATGGAGTAAAAATAACCTCTTCAACAAGAGATGCTGGGAGATCTGGACAGCTACACGTAAAAAAATGAAACTCGACCACCAACTTATACCATACACCAAAATAAACTCAAGATAGATAAAAGACTTAAATATAAGTCATGACACCTTAAAAGACCTAGAGGAAAACATAGCAGTAAAATGTCAGATATCCCAAACAGCAATAACTTCACAGACACTTCCCCTATGGCAAGGGATATAAAAGAAAGAATAAACAAATGGGACTTCATCAAAATAAAAAACTCTGCACTGTGGCGGATCCTGTCCTGCAGGATCCATATGCTGTGGCCAATTTGTAAATAATTCACACGTGAATCCTAGGGAGAAAACGCGGGGACTACATGACGCCCCTCTGAATCAGAGCCAGAGCCAGAGAGAAAGAGCCTGAGAGCAGGCCAGAGAGTGAGGGCCCAGGATCAGGCCAGAGAGCAGGAGCCTAAGAGCCGGCCAGAGAGAGCAGGGTGGGGGCATCCAGGAGCGGGCTAGAGAGAGCAAGGGGGCCCAAGAGCAGCTTGGAATGCCTCGGCCACTCTCTCCAGAGGAGAGAGCTAGCCAACCCCTGCCTTGACAGGCTTTTATTGTCTTTCTGGGCATAGTACATTGAGAGTGGTTTTCATATACTATGCACAGGTGATAGACAACAAAGGAGGGCACATCAAAGGAGGATTTTTGCAAATGTAAAGGCAAAAAGGGTTGTGCTAGACTTGAGAGGTTTATCACAGACTTTCAGGAAACTGCTTTGGAGATATGCAATGAGCGTTTGTTTTTTTAATCCAGGGTAAGAGAGTTTTTTTAGCAAGAGCAATTCTTAACTCTAGGAAAAAATATAGGCTTGATTTACGCATGGGGAAAACCTGTCCACACACGTGGGGCCTACTTACTGACTCACTTCCCACTGAGGTTTTTTAAACAGTGAAAGCGGAGTTTCAAGTCCCACAATACGTGAAACAGTTCCCTATACTGCATGGCTAAAGAAAACATCAGCAAAATTAAAAGGAAACCAACTCTATGGGAAAACATACTTTCCAATGATATTTCGGACAAGGGTTTGATCTTCAAAATATATAAAGAACTCATATGACTCAACACCAGGAAGACAAACAATCCAATTTAAAAATGGGCAAAGGACCTGAACAGACACTTCTCCAAGGAGGACATACAGAGGGCCCAGAGACATATGAAAGGATGCTCAGCATCACTAGCCATCAGAGAGATGCAAATTAAAACCACAGTGAGATACCACTTCACACTGGTAAGAATGGCCATCATAAACAAGTTGACAAACAATAAGTGCTGGCAAGATTGTGGAGAAAAGGGAACCCTAATACAGGGTTGATGGGAATGCAGACTGGTGCAGCCACCGTGGAAAGACTATAGAATATCCTCAAGAAACTAAAAATGGAACTGCCTTTTGGCCCTGTAATTCCACTGCTGGGATTATACTCTAAGAATCCTGAAACACCAATTCAAAAGAACCTATGCACCCCAATGTTCATAGCAGCACTATTTATAATAGGCAAGTACTGGAAACAGCTGAAGTGCCTATCAGTAAATGAGTGGATTCAAGAACTGTGGTACATTTACACAATGGAATTCTACACAGCAGAAAGAAAAAAGGAATCTCTACCTTTCACGACAGCATGGATGGAACTAGAGAATATTATGCTAAGTGAAATAAACCAGGTGGCGAAGGACAAATGCCATGTGAACTCACCTATAAGTGGAACCTAATCAACAAAACAAACAAGCAAGCAAAATATAACCAAAGTTATGGAAATAAGGAACAAACTGACCATGACCAGAGGGGAGGGGGAGGGGATTAATGGGGGAAGAGTCCAATCAAGGAACAGGTATAAAGGACCCATGGTAATGGGTGAGGATTGACTGTGAGAGCAGGGGCTTGAGATGGATCAGGGAGAGCAATGGGACTTCTAGCCAAGATGGAGGCATAGGTAGACACACTGTGCCTCCTCATACAACCAAAAGAGGAAAAACAACAATTTAAAAAACAAAAACAGCCAGAACTGACAGAAAGCCGAACTGAGTGGAAGTCCGACAACCAAGGAGTTAAAGAACACAGGTTCATCCAGGCTGGGAAGTGGGGCGGAGCTGGGCAGAGAGAGCACAGCGAGACAGTGGTATGTGGAGCAGTACTGGCAATGCTGCAGCTGCCCGGAGAGGCCCGCAGCAGGTGCACTTGGCCAAAACACAGCCGGCGAACTCAGTGAAACCCCTGGCTGGCTGACTCAGACCCAGCGGGGCTCAGACTGGTGGACTGGGTGGTCCCTCATTCATGAGCAGATAAACCGGGAGAAAAAGCTGGGGAGCGGAGCAGAATGCGCAACCCACCATCACAGGGAAATAAAGTCTCAAACCACCAACTGAGACCACCTGTGGGGGTTGAGGCGGCAGCAGGAGGAACTCCCAGCCTCACAGTAGCCAGCACAGAAGGAGCCAGTACAGAAGGACCCAACTTGCTTGTAGGTAGCAGGGGAAGTGCGGAGAACAGAGCAAGCCCCATTGTTCTCTCAGGCACCACCCTCCCCCCCAGGCAGCGTCACAACACAGCAACCCTGCCCTAGTGAACACCTAAGGCTCTACCCCTTAAAGTAACAGGTGCACAGAGAAAAAAATGGCCCAAATGAAAGAACAGATCAAAACTCCAGAAAAAATACAACTAAGTGATGAAGAGACAACCTATCAGATGCACAGTTCAAAACAATGGTGATCAGGATGCTCACGGGATTGGTTGAAATTTGGTCACAATTAGATGAACAAATGAAGGATATGCTAAAGGAAATGAAAGGAAATGTGCAGGAGACCAATAGGGATGGGAAGGAAACTGGAACTCAAATCAACGGCGTGGAGAACCAGAAGGAAGAAAAAAACATTCAGCCAGAAAAGAATGAAGAAACAAGAATTCAAAAAAATGAGGAGAGGCTTAGGAACCTCCAGGACATCTTTAAACGTCCCAACATCTGAGTCATAGGGGTACCAGAAGGAGAAGAGGAAGACCAAGGGATTGACAACTTACTCGAACAATAACGAAGGAGAACTTCCCCAATCTGGTGAAGGAAATAGACTTCCAGGAAGTCCAGGAAGCTCAGAGAGTCTCAAAGAAGTTGGATCCAAAGAGGAACACACCAAGACACATCATAATTACATTACCCAAGATTAAAAATAAGGAGAGAATCTTAGAAGCAGCAAGAGAAAAAGAGACAATCATCTACAAAGGAGTTCTCATAAGACTGTCAGCTGATTTCTCAAAAGAGACCTTGCAGGCAAGAAGGGGCTGGAAAGGAGTTTATCAAGTCATGAAAGGCAAGGACCTACATCCAAGATTACTCTATCCAGCAAAACTTTCATTTAGAATGGAAGGGCAGATAAAGTGCTTCTCAGATAAGGTCAAGTTCAAGGAGTTCATCATCACCCAGCCTTTATTATATGAAATGTTAAAGGGATTTATATAAAGCATGGAGGGTTATCAACAGGGGAGTGAGAGGGGGAGAGAGGAGGAAAAAGTAAAGAGAATAAGTAGCATAAGCGGTAGGTAGAAAACAGACAGGGGGAGGTTAAGAATAGTATAGGAAATGTAGAAGCCAAAGAACTTATGTGTATGACCCATGGACAAAAACTAAAGGGCAGGGAATGGGGGCAGCAGAGGGGAATAAAGGGTGGAAAATGGGACAACTGTAATAGCATAATCAATGAAATATATTTTAAAAAAGGGAGAGCAATGGGGGGAAAATTGGGACAACTGTAATTGAACAATTAAAAAATAAATAAATCTGGCCTATAATCCCATGCACTCTGGAGGTGTTCAGCTTCTCAGCCAAACCCATGTTAAACTGTTTACCATTGTCTTGGACAATCTCTTCCATGGGCCCTCCCTACTCCTCATCAGTGATATGATATGATCTCTCTGTATCAACTGCTGCATACCCAGCTTGTTGCTGACCACAAAGCTGCTCCCATCTGTATATAGTCCCCAGTGAGGTTCTGTCAGTGGCTGGTCCAATAGATCTGGTCTGCTAGAATAAAGCTGGCCAATGATTTCTAAGCAATCATGTTGAAAAGGGGTGTTGAGCTACATGGGGTTAAAAAGTTGGGGTGCTGGGAAAAGGAAAAAAGAAAATACAGTGATCCCTCACCTTATCGTGGGAGTTACGTTCTAGAGACCCCCGAGATAGGTGAAAATCCACAAAGTAGTGGCATTATATTTATTTTATTATTTATATATATATTTTAAGGCTTTATAAACCCTTCCCACACTCCTATAAACCTTTCCCACTCTCTTGTTAACCTTTCCCACACTCTTATAAACACTTCATATGCTCTTAAACACTTTCTACACTCTTAAACCTACATAATTTTAACAACATATAAAATTTTATATGGGTACTCAACCGTGAAGCATATTACAACTTGAATGATGAAGATCATCAATTATGTAGCTGTGCAGTACTGATGGCGATGAAGGTGATGACGATGAGATGAATGTACTGCACGGCCAAGAAGAGCATTACAGCTCTTCTGAAGGCACCACTTCATCAGGCGCTTCATCAGGTGGTGCGGTATCTTCGCCCTGGGCCGTAACTTCTATTTCCGCTAAAGGTGTAGGTGTAACTGATCTCTTTGTCCAAGTGATGAACGTAGTTATGGGGAGTTGCTGGCACTGTATTTTCTTCTGAGTGAGAAGGTTTTTATAAACTGACATGCCACTCTCAATCGTATTTACAAAGTGCAATGAACAAAGCATCTGGGTGGTCCCATTCTTCAGCCACTCACTGAAGTTCTTTGACCATTCTGACCATGGTTGCAAGATGATCAAGTGTTAGGCCAACCTCCTCCTCTTCTCCAACCTGTAGTTCGTCTTGTTCCTCATCCTCTTCTTCACTTGCTGACTTTGTCGTCCTTGTCAGGTCTTCATCCATCAATGGTTATGAGTGGACATCCGCAGAGGCAGCTTCTCCATGCATAGAAACACTCTTGAGTCCAAAGTGTGTCTGAAATTTGTCAAACCAGCCCTTGTTGGCACTGAATGGGGTTGGTCTGGTGGGAGAAGCACTCAATGGTCCTGCTTCTGCGTTGTCATCCTCATCTTCATCCCTGTCACTGTCGTGAACGTCCATGCTTTCTGAAAAACTATCATAAAGTTTCTTGGCCTTCATTCAGATGGTGTTGGTATCCAGAGAGATACTCTTCTTCCTGCAGTCATTTATCCACAGGGCCAATGCAGACTCCATCCTCACAATGGCCTTGTTGCAGGAAGTGACCACCCTCCTTGCAGTCTTGTTAAAAGTCATTGTTGCTGTAGACCTAATATTCTTCTCATCTTTCTTTATGCAGCAAACTATAGATTTATTGATCCCATAATGGCAGCCTATAGTCTCGTAGCTTTTCCCTTCCTTTAACATGTCGAGAATTTCCACCTTTTCTTTGATGGTAAGCATATTCCTCTAGTGCTTGGGTTCACTGCCAGAAGCCTTAGAAGACGCAGAACCTTTGGGTGGCATCGTAAACCTTGAAATAAATTCAAACTTTTACAAAAATTTCACAAAAACACAACACCGCAGAACAACACTATGGGCAGCGATCAGACATCAATGTGAAGTGGACAAGGAGAGATGCCAAAAGTAGGGGCACAGTGCATGTGGGAGAGCAAACAGACCAATGCTATAGTCACTGAGCCAATCAGCGCCCAGGATAGAGAACACAGTGCTGTGGTTGGTTGCTTTCCATTCATCAGCCAATAGTGTGCCATGCACAATCTCATGTTGGCAAACTTGCACAAGCGGTAGTGGTGTACTGCATTTCCATCGTGTACAGTATGGTATTCATCTGCTGTTGAAATACATACTGTATTTTATTTCAATTTAATATTCTTTTAATATGTTTGAATTAACATTTTTAATATTTTTATATTGTTTTAAATTTTTAGGCAAAAATAATTAAAATCATAAATATTATATAAATACCTATATACCGCGAAGTCCCGCGATATAGCAAAAATGCCACGATACAGAATTAGATATATATATATTTTAAAACCCATGATACAGTGAAGCCACAGTAAGTGAACTGTGATATAGCGAGGGACAACTGTAAAAACCAAAGCCTCCACAGCCTTGTCCCCGGAAAAGCTGCTGCACAGTGATTAAGAATTACTTTGAATAATGCTAATTGCTATGCCACTAGAAGCAAAGGCGACTGCACCTGCATGAAAAAGCAAGGTACTCCTGCGAGCTGCAAGACACAGAAAACTCAGTGTGAGTATTTAAACTGGACATGTGTAGTGATTCTCGTTTGGATGCGTGGTTCCAGATTAAGAGCTGGAGAACATGGAGACATGGCTGATGGTGCTGGAAATAGTGGGAGCCTTACCAAGCTCTGACGACTGGGAGAAGCCGGAATGCTGAACAGGAACCTGCCTAGTGAGGCTGCAGACTTCTATATTTTTCCTGAAAGACGGTACCTCTGACTGGCCTGGTTTGGTAACAGGAGGCAGGACTGTATGTGTTTTGTGGGTGTTTAGTTTTAAGAGACTTTGGTACTTGAAAACAGAAAATTGCTATCATTCTAAATCTGTATAACTTTTAATAAATACTCCCTTTCCTTTTCACCTAATTCTTGCCGTGGGAGTTACATTTTTTGGTGATGGGCAATAGAACCCAAATCTGTTGCAGAACCACACAGTTTGATGTTCTGTTACAATGTTGGAGAGCTGAGCTTCCCTCTGGGTCGGAGTAGGGTGGCTGGGTTTAAGGTCGTGGTGGTTTGAAAGGTAACATCTGGGTTGTCTAATAAAATGGCCTTGCCATCAGCCAACACCCTCCTTTCTCTTCCAGTGGAGTTAGAACCTGGTGCCGTACAAATACCATAGTAGGTCACCCCAGAGTGAATTTCTCTGCTTCCTGTGAGATGTCACAGGCAGCTGCTACTGCCTAGAGGCATGGCAGCCATCCTTCTGTCATGTAATCTAGTTTCTTTTAGAGACAGTCCATGGGTTGAGGGGTATTTCTCAGGGTCTCAATTAGTATCCTAAGTGCAATTCCTTGCCTTTCATAATTGTATAATTCGAATGGTTCCTATAAATTAGGCAACCCTACTGTGGGTGCTGAAACTAGTTTTTCCTTCAAGGTATCAAATGCCCCCTGACAGTCTTTTGTCCATTCAAAAGGGTCAGAGTCTAGTCCTTTCAAAGAATTGTACAATGGTTTTGCTATTGTTGATAGGGAAGACCTGGTTCTTCTTCCTGACGCATGTAAAGAATTGCAGATCAGCAAATCTATTGTCATGCAATCAGTTTACTAGTGACCCATTCTCATGGAAGAAAACAGGACTGGGTAGAGTGCAGGGTGAAAGGCAAAGTTTCAGGGCAAAGCAGGGCGGCAAAAGTAAGAGCAGCTGAAGACCAGTGTGGCAAGCTGCCAGGTGGGCAGAGGCCGGGTGGCCAGAGAGCCAAGAGCACGAAGAGCCCCTGAGCAGAGAGACAGTCCTTTGTTCTGAGGACTTATATAGTTGTGGGATAGGAGAAAAAAAGTCACATATGATGGGGGGAGAGGAGGGAATAGGATACAGACAACTGTAATTGAACAACAATAAAATAATTTTTTAAAAAGTTACATATTGATTAATGGGTAAATGTGGTGCCAGCTTCCCTGGGGGAATGTGACTACAAACTCAGGTATGTGTGGGGGTCTGTTAGCCCGAGTCCTCATCTTGCTCCAGACTCCATTTGTTCACCTTGTTGTAAAACAAACATGTGACAGGAGGCAGTTAATTAAAATTGGGGCACTTTCCAAAGTTATTTACGGGCTCTTCTGTAAGCATCAGGGACTCCCTCATAAAACAGATAGTGACCAGAGGTAGACAATTAACCAAAGTTGTTTTATGGGCTCTTCTCTGGGCACCGTGGACCCTCTCTCACGTTCCAGGCCTTGGGATGAAAGCACAGTTTCAGGACTTTTTTTCCCAGACAGTGGAAACACTACATAGAATCTCAAGGACTTCCCTCCTTTCCTGCTAACATAGTGTTTCTTGTGATGTTGGAACACCTGGCGATAATATCAGACCAGGCTCAGGACTGTTGAGTTAGCGTGTGAGACCTGTCTCCTTCCTCCTCCCTGACTCAGTTTACTATTTATTCTGTCTAAGTGGTAAAAGACGTTTCCTGGCAACCAGGAGCTAGATGCTGCCCAGTGACAGCAGTGCAGTCTCAGAGTTCTTCCTATGCTGTCTCCTGCCTCATTATAAGTACAAAGTTTGGGATCCAGATCTGGCAAAACCCTGTAATCTGTAAGAATCCATGAAGCTGCCTCTGGTTCACTGGGATTTTTATTGTAGTAATGTAACAGGGTGCAACTAGGCCCCACCCCCCAAAACAACGGATTTAAAAAAGGGTCCAGAACTCGAGATGTCCAGAAATTATAAAATATAAGAGGTCCTCACCCTCACAAGTCTGAACTGGGAGATGGGACACATGGAGCAGGGCCATTGAGAGTTATTTTGCATATCTATAACTTCTGGCTGGCTTCATAGATATGTTAAGTAGCTGTGGCCATGCTTTGAGCCAGGGAGATGGGAGTGACTTCGACCCAGGACATAACTGGGAAGCAGCTCCCCCTGGTTACAGCACCTGCTTGAGAGCTTGGAGATAGTTTGCTCAACGGCACGGGGCCATGCCTACCTGGACTTACTATGGCAGCCCAGAAAAGCTGGAAAATTCGAGAATCCTGGCAGGTGTAGCCAATTGTGGGAGTTGGAAATGGGGCCGCAGAGGAAGATTGGCACTGGGATTTAAACCCAGACATGGCAGCCATGCGGGGTTGGAACCACGCAGTTTTAGGGAAACTTTGTGATTTTGGGGCTCCCTTTGCCACATGGTTTAGGAAGCAGGAAAGCAAGATGTAGTAGCCATGTAGAGCTCTCTCAGAAGTTTGGAAGAATGCAGGAGAGACATTGAGGGAAGGAAAGGGGAGAAAGCACTCTTGGTGGTGAGCCATGCAAAGGTGCCACATGGGTTTGGATTAAGAACTGGAGATTCTGGCAACACATTGATGGTGCTGGGAACTGCAGGAGGCCTGCCAGCCAAGTGAAGATTACTGGGAAGGACTAGGAGCTGCCAGAGCCATGGACTTGTATTTCTTTTCCTGAGATACAGTACCCCCAACTGAGCAAAGGGGGTAAGGAAGGTCTGTGTTGATTTGTGGGTGTTTTAAGGGACTGTGGTATTTTAACGAAGACATTAAGTCATTACTCTAAGTCTGTATAACTTTGAATAAATAGTTCCTTTCCTTTTCACCAAACTCTGGCACTAAGAGCCTTAATTCCAATTCCTAAGGGTGAAAGGCAGGATGAACCTAGTACAGGGGGACCCTGAGGGAAGGGGGACGTCCATTCGGTAACACTCTCTTGGCACTCCCCACGGGTCTGTTCTGTAATAGCAATGGCTCATTTTTGATCAGTCATCAAACTCCTGGTGTTTTGTTTTGGTTGGAGTCCCAGGTATGCTACCTCCTGTTTGCAAATTTGGGCCTTATGAGGTGATACTTTATATCCTCTGTTTGCCAAGTGACTCAGGACTATGATGGTGTTGAGCAAACAGACTTCATATTTACTGCTAGCTAGTAGTAAGCCATCATCATATTGTAGAAGAATTCCTGATTTCAACTGAATATCACTTAAATCTTTTATTAATATTTCCGCAAGCTGGCATTCTAGAGGAACACCTGTTTTTATAATTGCCTGGTCACTCCTGTAACCATCACTGCAGCTGAACTTTTCTTAGTTAATTTTGTATTTAGCACTGAGTTTGCAGCTCCCATTTCTACAAGGAAGTCAATTAGCTGGTTCCCCACTGTCGGTTGTACGAAGGGCTCCTGTGGGGAAATAGTAATGGGTCACAAGTTATCCAGGAAAGCCCCTGGGCATCCTCATGCATCATCACATTCATGATTCCTTTTTAACATTTCTCAGCAAGGGTTGCTATCCTTTTCATTTTTCTTTATGAGTTATGGGCAGTCCTTTCTCCAATGGCCTTCCTCTTTACAATGGCACATTAATTGGTGCCTAGTGAGTCTTTCCTCCTTCCTTTTGGGTCCCACTGCTCCTTGTGGTTTCCCCTCTCTGCTTCTTAAAAAACAGAGACCTGCTTTAATGTCCTTGTTTCTCGGGAATGGTAAACTTTAAAGGCTATGTCCATCAGCTGGAGACATTCACTCCCAATGCCCCATCTAAATGTCGGGCTTCCTTCTGATATCCAGGGCACTTTGCCCAATAAAAGTCACATTCACAATCTGGACATTTACTTGGACTGTGGATCAGCAACAGTGGACTTCTGATAGTTTGGGTAGATCCTTCCTAAAAACTCAGAAGGGTCTTTGTTTGGTTTCTGTTGAACAGCCAGTATCATAATCAGGCTTTTTTGCTTAGGCAGCCCTTTCTTAAGTTCTTCCAATACGCATCTTTTGTAATGTTCTAGGGAGGCTACATCCCTGTTATTCGGGTCCCAGTGGGGCTCTGTCAAAGAAACCACCCCAGCCAGTTTGGGGATCCAGTTGAGATTTTTCTTGTTGGAGGCAATGAGCCTCTTCATTAACCTCATTTATAACTAGCTGTCTTTCTTTTTTTTAAATATATTTTATTGATTATGCTATTACAGTTGTCCCATTTTTCCCCCTTTCTTCCTCTCCGCCCCCATACCCCCACATTCCCCACCCTTTAGTTTTTGTCCATGGGTCATACACATAAGTTCTTTGGCTTCTACATTTCCTATACTATTCTTAACCTCCCCCTCTCTGTTTTCTACCTACCATTTATGCTACTTATTTTCTGCCCCTTCCCCCGCTCCCCCTACCACTCCCCTGTTGATATCCATCCATACCTTATATAAATCCCTTTAACATTTCATATAATAAAGGCTGGGTGATGATGAACTCCTTGAACTTGACCTTATCTGAGA
>PVJI01013108.1:0-48956 GCA_004026765.1 Micronycteris hirsuta | reverse complement strand
GAGCCGTGGTCACAGTGTGAACCCCGGACACTGGACCCGTTCACAGTGAGCGTGAACCCTGGGACACACTCACGCATTCGTGATGAGCGTGAACCCCGGGCACACAGACCCATTCGGGGTGAGCGTGAACGTCGGGACACACTCACGCATTCGTGATGAGCGTGAACCTTGGACGCACGGACCGGTTCACAGTGGGCTACCCAGCACTGCCTACGGGGAGCTCTGGACAAAATGTCCAACCCAGGTCTGGGTGAGACTTCTGGTGCCCAGGAAACTTAGGAGCACAGAGCAAGTTACATTATATCATAACCCCCTAAATCCAGAAAGTGGGGTGTTCTGTGAGAACTGGCCTGAATTCTACAAAACGGCAGCATGAAGGGGAAAGACATCGAGATAAAAGAGACGACCAGGTGAGGTGTGTTCACTGGGATTGCTCCGTGGTTTCCGAGACGACTGCAGAATTGGGAACAGTGCCACAGACACCGTTGGGTGAAACGGGGAAATCTGAAAACACACTGGATCTTGGGCGACTCTGTAGCGTGATATGACTTTCTGAGCCGTGATAATGGGATGCGGGTGGTGAGGCTGGGGGCGCGCGTGTCATGTGGGTCACCGTGAAGAAATCTGTGCAAAAAGAGCACCGGCTCCATGCCACGTGGATGCAGCAGGGTGCCCGCCGCCCGCCAGCGCCCCAGCGTGGTTCCTGGTCTGACCCGTGTCCTGTCCTCCCCCTGATGTTGAGGGAAGTGGAGGCAGGAGGGGCCTGTCTGTGCATGTGGGCGCGTGCATGGCCACCGGCCCCGCTTCCTCGGTACCCGAGGGCCTGCACGGGCCGTCGGAGTTAGAACTGAAACGTGCCGCGGCCCGTCTGCAGCTCAGCCAGGTGAGCTGTCGGTGCTGGGGTTTGGGGCGGCCGCCCCTAAGGCAGGGCAGCCGCCTGAGCCCTGGTGGGACGGCTGCCGCTTGAGCTTTGCTTGCTGAGGCCTCGGATGGGTTTGTGGGGCTGGAGGCTCCGTTCAGCGCCCAGTCATTGCTCTCCAGAGAGCGAAGTCCCTCACCCAGCTTAGCAGAGTAGGTGGGGGGCGGGCGGGGAGGGGCACTTCCTGCCGCCTGAGCTGGCTGCAGATGCGAAGCTTTGAGAACAAAGTCTCCGGATCGTAAACAGGTTTCTCCCTCGCGGCGCTGGGCGTCTCCGTGAAGGAACGCATTTCACTTTCCAGAAACATCAGCAATGTTGTCACGCTTGTCAGGACTGGGGCCAGGGTCTGTGCAGAGCGGGGCAGCTCCTGGGACAGCTGGGGGCCCCCATGGCCAGCATTTCCCTCTGTCTCACCGCCCTGGGACGGAGGGACCTAGGCCCCCAGAGCCACTGTGCCCTGAATGTCCTCGTGTCCCACAGAAGGCGCAAAGCCACCTGAGGTCAAGCGAATTTATAAGACGCCTGTGTGCTTTCTTCTCTAAGACAGCCCTTCGGTGAAAATTACCCCTATGGCTTTGAACTTGTGAGCAAAGCATGACGTCTTGGCTCTCGACCAAGGGTGGGTCCTCCTGGAAGGACCTGCAGATGTTCTGGGACAGGCAGCGCGGCAGCTTGGGGATTGAGCAGCCCCCTAGGACTGACAACCGCACTTGCTTTCAGAGACAAACAGAAACGGGTGCTCGTGAACGAGGCTGCTCCTGAGCCCAAGGTTCTCGACCTGTGGGTTCGTCAACCTGGGTGGGGCGGGTGGAGGTGGGGGGTGTGGGGAGAAAGTCACACTATTTCCACTAACCTCTAACTACCAATGGGCACGTCCATGTGCCATGAGGGTAGAACAGGGCACAGGTATCCCAGTACCTGTGACTCTGACGGGGGCAGAAACCACACCTGGTTTATTGCGGATACCCTGAAAGCTGTCTCTACCTGCCACTGCTTTGCATCTCATGGTTCCCAATCCCTGGGGCCAGCCTTAGCGCCTGCCGTTCAATCCAATGTCCCGGGAAAGCAGCAGCCTGGCACTGGGCTCACACTCGGTTTCTTCCCGACTTTGTTAACTGCGCTGGCAGTGCTGAAGTAGCTGTTTCAGCATTTCTGTGGATGCCTGTTTTCATTTTCTGCACTTAGAAGGCATCATCCTGAATGGGCACTCAGGTAAAGGAGCCCGTCCTGGAGTAAATTTGGTGATGCCCAGACATGCTGGGGTGACACACAGCAGGCCATCAGACATCTGTCACCCAAGCAGTCCCTCCGTCCCAGGGCCGAGGCAGACGCCCAGCTCTGGGAATTGTGCGGCGGCCTCTCATCGGGCGATGACTTCACCCGGGAAACTTGACCTCTGAGCTGCGCCTCCCGGGACAGCGAGAAGGGCCGCGTCAATAATTCAGTCATTTCGCCAGAGGCGCTGGTGTCAGGTGGCCCCGGAGGAGCAGAGACCTGCCTGTGTCCTGCAATGGGGCCTGGGGGCCAGTCAGAAACCGGGACAGCACTCCTGTCCAGGGCTCTTTGTCTCGTCTCCATGGAGGAGAGAAGGGGCATTTCTAGCAATAAGCTGACCGCGGGCAGCAGGGGTGACCACACTGCCGTGACTGCTGGCCTCTGGGGTGACTGTCCCCGCCTGGTCCGGTCGGCTCCCAGAAATGCAGCTCGGGGAGACTGTATTTCCGGTCTCCCTAAGCTAGAGAATTTGGAAGTGATTTAAAAATCAGTGCATTGCGGCTTCCTCAGTCACTCCCTGGGATTTCGAGCAGCGTTTGCGGAACTGCGTGCACAGACCGCACGGGGCTGCGTCTACCTGGCCAGGGAGTGGCCCCAGGGCCTCTGACCCCGTATGGCTCAACAAGTGCAGGACCGGGCTCATCACAGGGCACCTGGATGGCTGCCTGACAGGTGACGCCCCGGGGCTGCCAAAGCAGGTCCTCTGGAGGCCAGCGAACCACTCAGGTGTCATTTTAAACAATTCCACTGTTAGCCTCAGAAAAAAAAGCAAGTGAGGCAGAGAGACAGGCCCTTCTGCCTGAGGAGTGGGGCGAGGCCAGGCAGGTGCCCGCAGGCGGCCGGGCCACGGGGGCAGGGGTGCGGCGGGGGGCGGGGGGGGGGTCCTACCTCGGTGTACTCCTTGTAGCTGCGGTGCACCTCCGCCAGACTCTCCCGGGCGGCCCTGCTGGCGGGTGAGGCGCCGAAGGCTTGCTTCATTTTGCTGGCCCCGTCCTGCAGGCGTCTTTGGATGCAATACGCTTCGTAGAGCTCATCCACCTGCCAGGAGGAAGCGGGACACACGAGGGAGGTGAGTCTCGGTTACTCAGGGAGCAAGTGGCACGGGGCGGTGTGATGTGGCTCCGTGGCGGGTGTCTCGGCTTTGGAGCAGCGCCATCCCTTCAGACAGAGAGCTGGCCCTTCGATTTCGCCACCGGGACCCACTTTCTACGTCCACCCCGACGCCCGTCTGGGCGGCTTTCCCAAGCACACACGACGGGGAAGAACCGCACGCAGGCAGGCCGCGCGGGGCGGGCCGGGACACCTGCACCCGGGACAACGGAGGCTTCTCCCCACAGGGAGACCCAGGAGTGCGTTCGGCTGCGCTGGAAGAGACACGTCACAGGGTGATAGGCACACGCCCAGATCTAGCACTTTTTCAAAAGAGAACTCGAGGTGAGTCGCTAAAGATGATTTCTGTGAACTCTTGGCTCAACGGTGACGAGAGAGAGTGACATTGTTCTCGAGACTCAGGTGGCGCACGGCTGTGAGAACGCATCCAACTGAACACTTAAGGCCTGTGATGCTTGTGTGTGAATTATACCACAATTAAAAAAAATCCATGGAAGCAATGGAAATGAGCGTTTTCCCGGCTACACCGCCACACGGAAACCTCTAACACGCCCACCCGTCACAAATGACAGCCGATCACTCTCAGCACCAGTCTGGTTATCAGGAGTGCTGTTCGGGGGGATTCTCCGTCAGTCAAGGTGTCTCTGACACCCACAGGCCCTTGGGCCACCTGTGGGGACATTTTTCAGGGTCAGGGCTGGAGGCAGTGGCCAGGGATGCTGCTCAATGTCCTGTGAAGCGGGGGACGGCCCCCGCTCCTCCCAGCATCACCCCAAGACGCCAGCAGTGCGCGGTGGAGGGCACCTGTTCGGAAGGCGCTCCTGACGATGTGGACCGTGACAGTCCCGTGTTGCCCCCCCGCTACCCACACGCTCCCCAGGTGGGAGGGGCAGACCACCGAGGGGCTGGTCCGGCAGGTGGACGGCTTCCGCAGAAGCGAGGGGAGGCTGTGGCTTCGGGGGGCCCTCCCCTATGGAGGACGACCTGAATGTCTCATTGCAGCACCAGCTTTGTTCCTAAGACGGGGGCCACGCCGTGGAGCCCGGGTGGAGGTGACGCTCGTGGACTTCGGAGGTGGAGGTTCCCCATCTGTCCTGTTGGTGGCTGCTCACGGACAAGTGTCACAACCACCGCTAGAGCCGGTGGCTCCCCTTCACTGCCTTCTCCATTGGCAGGGCACTGGCACCGAGCTCAGCATGGGCACACGAAGACCCTGGCGGAGGTTCTCTGGGCCAGAGAGACCTTCGTAGCTCCTTCGTCCAGCGACTCACTCCATTGCGCCAAGAGGAACTGCCAGACGTGGGCAAGGACAGAACGGCTGCGCATCTTTGGGGCCAACGGGGTTGCCTCTGACGGAGAGGGGGGTCCAGGCCTCCAGGGGTGGCCTGTCGGCTGATGACATCTTTTGGTGGGGGACTGGCCTCAAGGGTGGTTCTGTATTTTGAAACTAAGCTAAGACTCACCGGGCGAGCTTGTTAAATGCAGATGCCCAGGCTCTGCTCTGAGATACAGACTCGGCAGGTGAGGGCAGAGCCACGGGTCTGGAATGTTCAGCGACCGCGGCAGCAGCCCCACACGGCTTCTAGGAGTGCCAGGGCTGGGCCTGCTTCATGGCTGGCAGGCGACCACCCCTGTGGTCTCAGGAGATGCCCCTCGACCCTTTTCCCACCAGAATCTCTGCCACTGTGACCCTCTCAGTAAGAAAATTTCTCCCTGGACCCCTGCGTTGGCCCTAATGACCCAGTCTGTTACTTTGCATTTAAAGAGAAGTGGATTCTTTGTACGAGTTCAAGGTCAGCCTGTCCCAGCCAAATGGAGTCACGCTGTAGGATTCGGAGTAACTGTGTGCATCTGAGCAGAGCTGGCCCATCTGCAGGCGAGCGCCTGGCTGAACCACAGGTTAGTGGTGGCTCTGCCTCAAATAAACGGATCGGCCGACTCACTGGATTGAATATGACCTGGTGGCATCCTGCATATTTAGGCTGCAAACAGGTGCCCCAACCTCCAATGGCTGTGGGGACCACCGCGTCCAACCCGGACGGTGGAGAAATACACGCCTGCCTGACACTGACCTCGTCTGCTTGCGGTTTTCCAAACTACACAGAGAAACGGGTCCAAGCCACCCGCCACCCAGACACCTCCTCGTGGCCTCCCTGTTTCCGTTACTGAGGGCGGCGGAAACAGGGGCCATTTCGATTGGCTGAGGTCGTAGGTGTCTTTCGAAGTGGGAGGGTGCGGAGGCAGCAGCATCCACGTATAAAGCCATCACCACGTTTTAAAAGGAGAGGGTTCTGCCCTGGCCGGGTGGCTCAGTTGGTTGGAGCGTCGTCCCACAGACGGAAAAGTCATGGGTTTGATTCCCGGTCAGGGTACATACCTGGGTTGAGGGTTCGATCCCTGGTGTGGGGTGCAGACAAGAGGCAACTGACTGATGTTTCTCCCCCACATCAGCGTTTCTCCTGCTCTCTCCCTTCCTCTTGCTGCAAAATCAACACACTTATCCTTGGGTGAGGCTTTAAAAAATAATAATGAAGGGAAATGATTCTTAGGATCATCAAGATTGAATACAGGAACCACCCCCCCACCCCACTACTCAGAGTGGAAGGCTGGGGTCCACGTTCGTGGTTCAGCCCAGGGAACCGTGGCCTAGATCCGGAGGCTTCCGAGCCCTCGGGCACAGAGGCTACCGCCCCGCTCTGCACTTGAGAGAGAAGCTGACGAGCGTGGGTGGGAACAGGGACTGCGACCGCTGTGGCTTGGCGGCTCCCACAGGAGACTTCTTCTGGGGTGCACCTCCTGGCGGTGTTCAGAACAGGGGCAACAGCCCCGCTCCCCGCTGGCTGGTCGGCCACCGGTGAGCTACGTGTAGGGTGCAAGGCTAGATGTCGGGGACTGGAGCCCGTCCAGGGGCCCCTAACGAAGCAAAGGTGCCTGGATCCCAGGCCACGTGAGGCAGCGTGGAGGAACTCGGAACTGGAGACGCAGGGGGCACCGGCAGGGGTCCTTAAGTGCGTCCACGGCCTTCCTGAAGGAGCGCCGGGGGTGCCCGTTGTGTGTGGGGCCGGACGGTGAGTCGGGCGAGGGGGACATGTCCTGCAGGCCTGGTTTGGCTCCGTGTCTCCTGTCAACAGACGGCCCTGCGGCGGGAAGCCCTGTGCCCCCGTCACCGTGGCTACTGGGCCGGTCTCATCGTTTCTCCGTCTTTCCTGCCTGTTGGTCCTAATTGCTAATCAGCTTAGGAGTCAATTTGACTGGAAATGCTCCTCGGGCGACAAGCTCACTCAGGCCCGGGGGGCTGGTCAGTGACAGAAGGAAAACAGGCAGAGACAGCAGGGAGGGCAATTACCTTGCTGATGTGGAACTCCAGGCGTCTCACATATCTTTCAATCGTTTTAATTTGCTGGAATTAAAAGGAGAAGTTTGAAAAATGCAGCCACACACAGTTCAACTGGTCTAGACCGGTGATTTTCAACCTCTCATCTTGCCCCCGACCCCCCTGCATGCGGGGCATTTCCCTCTCTCATCTGTGTTGCTATTCCGAGTTTCTAGGATCAACCTGAGAGCATTGTTTGAAATACCCAATAAATGTTCTGCGGGAGGGACTTGGTTGATTATTGGAATCTGTGTTTCACATCAAAAAGCCCAACCGAATGGAATTCACTGGATTCCAGGCAGAACAGCACCATATTGGAATGTAACCAAATCCCTCAATGATAACACATGTGATCAGCTCAGAGATGAACTTCTTCCCTCCACACTCACTGTCTGAAATCGAGGTGCCTTGCACAATCGCCAAGCCTGTGCGTGCTCACGGGTAATCACGGTAGTTTCTGCATCATCTCTTCGTTTGAGTTACAAATATTATTACCATGTACATTAAATCTAATTACCCCTTCAAACGTCTGCAAACAGACTGGACCATGATTCAGCATAAAGGGGCGTTGTATGTGCGCAAGGCATAAAAAGAGACAGCACCACATGTCCCTAAAATATCTACATTTAAAACAAGCTTCAAAGAGCCTCGTCACTATGTACTGAATACACATTTTAAGTGGAAAGAAAGAACTGTGTCTTGGGGTAACCTGAATCATTTCTTTTTCTTGGTGGAACATGGGATAATGGGGCATTTTCCAATCAAAGATCTCTTGGATGTGCCCAACTCTGATGGTTAACATTTACGGGGAAGCGCGGGCAGGGCCCCGCACATGCGGGAGGCTCCTAAACTTGCCCACACACTCAGACACCCTACCACCTGGCGGCACTTTGATGAAAGTATCACTGGATCTGAAGATCGTGGTTCTTATCCGCCAAGCTCATAGATAAAAGCACGTATTTTTCTGGGCTTAGAACTGCCAGTGCATCGCGGGGATGCCCAGTCCCTCGGAGGGGCTCCCGGCCTCCGCTCAGGCACAGGGATTTTACGTCCGCCCCCATGCCCAGCGGGGACCCACCTTGTCCAGGTCATAGAGCACGCCCTGCAACAAAAAGGAGAGAGGGCCTGCGTCAGAGCACAGCTTCCTCAGTGTCACCCTGGTGGTCCCTGAGGGGTCCCGTCCGCACGCAGGGAAATGACAACCAGCCCGCACGGCTCTCCTGGGGTTTGGACACCTGCTCTCGCAGAGTGAAGATCTGGCTATTTTAGTTGCCAGTGAGAGGACTTTTGTCCAGGCTCCGCGCTCCACAGTGCCGCCCAGACCTCCCCGCCCCCTCGGGCCTTAAGGTTTCTCTGGCTGTGAGCTCCTTTCTCTCATCAATATTGAGGAACACACTTTCAGGTTCCCTTTTTACATTTTTACAAAATTAGTGATGTGACCATATCATGTAGCCATGATACAGGTGTTAAAGATACACTTGCCTTCCTGTGTAAACATGTGAAGTTGGCATTTAAGGAGTCCCGAGGGCGACACCATGCCTTTCACGAATTGTTTTTAGAGCAAGCTCACGTCCTGTGAGCTCCTGGAATCACAGGGAATCAGTTCACATCCCCGCATCCCCCACAGGGAGGGTTTCTATGGAACACTCCTCCTAGCGGGAGCCCCCCCCCTCCACTGGCCATTGTTCTCCAGAAAGGGACATTGGTTGCCACTGAGGATGGCCAAGGGCATCAGAACCCCCTGAAGGTCATTTAACAGGACTTCCACATGGATGGGCCCATTTTACACCCTGGTATCACTACAACATAAAACCCTGAACTTCTATAAAGCCTTTAAGCTTGAGCCCTTGAAAAGGACAACAGTGGGCATGTCAGCTCGTCTCCTGAAAAAAAGAGGTATCAGCTGCCAATGGGAAGTGGTGCCTCCTGGGGACACGCAGAGCTCTCCCCGGCTTTCTGAGACAGTAAGGCAGCCCATCCTTGCACTGAGCAGAATCACTGAAAACAGTGGGCGCATTAGAAACACCTCCCCAAGCAGACACACTGTTACAATTCAGCATTAGAAACAGCTCTCCAAGCAGAGACACTGTTACAATTGGGCATTAGAAACACCTCCCCAAGCAGACACACTGTTACAATTTGGCATTAGAAACACCTCCCCAAGCAGACACACTGTTACAAGTCGTTCAGACAGAGGAAATCTGCATGCGTGGCCAGCTTTTCTTCTCTGACCTCACTGCCTGTCACATTTGTTAAAAAATCGGAGATAAAACCAGCATTCCGAGTTCCTGATTCTATACCAATCACATGCTAGGGGAACTCCAACTTTTCATTTTCTTTTATTAGTTAAGAGAGGGACACGGAGTATTTTTTCCTGAGTATAATAAAGTTCACCTGCATAAACATGCTTGGAAAGTACATAAACATATTCAGAATAAAGTATTAAAATATACTTTAGAAAGCAGACAGTACTTTGCCCCTTGGATCTGCTCTTCTGGAAGGTTCTTTCTACCTGTCTCCACGCAGTAGGAAAAGATATTTAGCCAAAAAACTAAAACTAAAACTAAAAAGTCCTGGCTGGTATGGCTCAGTGGATTGAGAGCCAGCCTACAAATAAAAAAGACCACCGGTTTGATTCCCAGTCAGGGCACATGCCTGGGTCACGGGCCAGGTCTCCAGTTGGGTGCAAACATTTCTCACACATTGATGTTCCTCTCCCTCTCGTTCTCCCTCCCTTCCCCTCTCTCTGGAAGTAAATAAATAAAATCTTAAAACAAAAAATAAGAACGTGGTGTTAGCATCCCGATGACCGGCTAGTACGCACCAGGCGCGAGTTCCTTTTCATGTCTTTCAGCTGGGCGTTCAGCTTGTCCAGCTCCGTCTGGTGGACCTCCAGATACTCACTGCAAAGAGAAGGCGGGGCACAGCCGTGAGCCCGGTGTCTGTCCAGTGGGTTCAGGGACCGCTGACCCCTTCCGTCCGCAGGGGCATTGGGACCTGAACCTCGCTCTGTGGAGGGTGCAGTCGGCAGCGGGGTGGGGGGAGGTGTTGAAAGAGGCGCTGCATTTTCCCAATCTCCCGACATGACCAAGGCTCCGGCTGCTGTGTCTGAGACTGTCCAGGTGGTTGAAGAGGAGGACCCCCTGAGGCTGAGGGCCCAGAGCAGAAAACCCAGGGGGGAGGGAAGAGGCCGGACAAGCGCAGAGCTGCGCTGGGCCTGGGCTCACAGAGCTCTGTCCGGTCGACACAGCCCAGACTGGAGGTTGTCTCCGTGTGTTCGGGAAGGTTTGCTCTGGGCGAACGGTCCCCCTGCCGTACTCGGGAGGGCTCAGAACCTCCTGCAGCGACCTCCGAACCAGAGCTGCAGCCCACGCTGTGGCGGGGGACCAGCCCTCTACGAGGGCAATATAAACACATGCCTCCTCGGGGTCTCCTTCAGCGTTAGGGACCTCACCTGGAAACCCAATACACGCCCCACCTCTGGCTTCCCCATGGAGGGTGCAAGAATAAAACGCCCGC
Organism: Micronycteris hirsuta; assembly: GCA_004026765.1. Classification (NCBI taxonomy): domain Eukaryota; kingdom Metazoa; phylum Chordata; class Mammalia; order Chiroptera; family Phyllostomidae; genus Micronycteris; species Micronycteris hirsuta. The sequence goes on along the minus strand of PVJI01013108.1, from coordinate 38,760 downwards.
TACAGAAACAGCATTTAAAAATGATTGGACCAGGCTAATTTTCTCCTCTGACCTGCACTCCCTGCCCCCCCCCCCCCCCCCCCCCCCCCCCCCCCCCCCCCCCCCCCCCCCCCCCGCCCCACCTCCCTACCGTTCAGACAGGAAAAGCTGCAGCTAGGCCTCGGTTAGGCGCGCTGTGCTTACTCAAGTCCGCCCTTCAGGGCCCGGTAGACCTCCTCCACCCGTCCAGGCTGAGGCTCCTTGGGGGGGCTGTTGTTTTTGTGTCCTAAGTTGTGCATTTTTTTCAGTTTGGCCTGAGGCTTCTTGACAGCAGAGGAATTTTCAATGAAGGAGTTACATCTGTGGAAAGAGAAAGGAGATCAGAAATTGTAGCTCAGGTGTCAGAAAGCACTCAGAGGAAGAAGCGCCTTTCGATCACCTCGTGTGTGTGTTTGTGGCTTTGGGGGGAGGTCATAGTCCCTGACAGCGGTCCATCCGAGCCGCCTCTGTTTCACTTCTGGGTGTTCGACTTCCCTGCTGAAATCTAGGAGCTCTGCTGGGTGGCGGCTTCCTCGAGCCGAAGTCTGGCCTCAGGCAGTGTGTGCTCAGAGTGAAAATGCCTGATGCCACTGAAAACCCACAGGGAGCCAAGGACACACGCAGGAGAGGACGTAAACCAAGTAAAACACCTGTGCGTTAGCATGTCAGGCATGGCATCTATTAAATTTGACTAGCATGTGAGTGACTACCTCTTTGATAAAGAGCCACGAGCATGAGGTGGGAAGTGGCTAGTTCTGTGCAGTATGAAAGTAAAGCAAAGCGCGTGGAGCTGACTGACTGACAGCGTTTTCTCGAGCTTTGTTTTCACGGAGGAAGTTATGTTTACTGTAACTAAAGCCCAGCATCTCTGTGAGCGGTAGGGGGCAGTCATGATCCACTGAGGCTGCTTTTGGGTATATTTACCCACAGAAAACAAAACAAACTCAGAAAGATTTATGCACCTTCTGTTCACTGCAGCCTTGTGCACAACATGGAAGTTGTGGAGAAACCTAAGTGTCCCTCTGTGAGTGAGTGGATAAAGCAACTGCAGTGTGTGTGTGTGTGTGTGTGTGTGTGTGTGCGTGCGTGTGTGTGTGTGTGGTGGAATAGTACTCAGCCATAAAAAAGGATGAAATCCGGCCATCTGCGACAGCATGAATGGGCCAAGAGGGTATCGTGCTGAGTGAGATAAGTCAGAGAAAGACAAACACCGTATGGTCTCACTTATATGTGTGATTTTAACACGCACACACGCACAAACCACGCTCACAGCTACAGGGACCAGATCGGTGGTGGCCAGAGGTGGTGGGCGGTGGGGGGCGAGCTACACGGGTGACGGGGGTCAGAAGGTAAAAATGAAAAAGTGTGTCCACGCAAACCAGTGAGAACAGGACAGCACGTGGTGTTGCAAGGGGGACATAAGGAGCCTTTGTCGTCCGGTGAGAAAATACGCAAATATCCACTCAGGCCCGGGACACGAGCCACCTCGTCATCCCCAAAGTGCATACAAACCTTACGAAGGGATGTTTAACCTCAGCAGGGATGACATAAAAAACTGGAAGCCATTTTTAGAAAAGGCCCAGTATCCACAACTACGTGGGAAAAGCCAATCTGTTTTTGCAGGTGAGGGGACCGTGGGTTCAAACGTTTGGAGGCTCTTTGGGGATATTGACCAAAAGCCCTTAAAAAGGGAAGGACGGGGGTGGGGTGGGGTGGGGAGAGCAGCACCCACGTATTGGTAGCCTGGCCTCCATCGGCAGCCCTCTCCTTTGCGGGAGAGATTCTAAGTGATAGAGCAGAAACCGCAGCCCTGGCCAGTGTGGCTCAGTGGACTGAGCGCTGGCCTGTGAACCAAAGGGTCGCCGGTTGGATTCCGGTCAGGGCACAGGCCTGGGTTGTGGGCCGGGTCCCCAGTAGGGGGCGCGCGGGAGGCAACCACACAGTGATGTTTCTCTCCCTCTTTTTCTCCCTCCCTTCTCCTCTGTCTAAAAATAAATAAAATCTTAAAAAAGAAAAAACCGTAGCACTTCAGTGTGGCGGCTTCCCCCTTTCCCATCAGAGATTAAGGTAACACACATGTGTGTGAGTGCATGTGTGTGAGTGTGTGCTGAGGAGGCCACGTGCGCACAGGCGCTCGCTCACTCTCCCCAGCATCCATGCTCCCGTCCTCCTCAGCGGCTCCTGGGTGGGACCCCACGACTTGCCTGGACCGCCTCTCCTGCAGGCCGCTGAACCCCGCGAAGGACTGGCTGCGGATGATGCCGTTGGGCCCCCCGGGCGAGCAGGACTGAGCCCCCACCAGCATGATCTCGGGGAGTCTGGCTGGCAGTCCTGTAGGCAGGGGACAGGTCACAGCAGGTTACAGGCAGGTTCCAACGGAAAACCCCGCGCGCTTGTCACCAGCGAGAGAAGGGCGGCAGGAGGTCAGGCGAGCTGAGTCACTGGGCTGTCAGGCTGGTCGACCTTCCTTCTGCCACGTGGTTTTTAAGCCAAAGGGCTCAGCTCTCGGGGGCAGAACAGAGACACCTACCTCCCGAGACGTAAGTAAAAGTAAACTACACACTGTTGTTGGGACTTCAGGTCTCCTTCACGGACGTTTTTGAAAAACAAGGTTCAACTATACTTTCAAAAAACACGAGCACTTTGTGATGTTCACGTCCACTCAGCACGGAAGACACAGCAGGAGGCCACGTCGTGGACGGTCCGGGCAGGCCCTGCACTGCACCCAAAGCCGGGTCCGAGGGCCCAGTTCTGCGCTCAGAAGTTGCCTGCCCAAATCCACGAGGTGCCTGCAGAGAGGCGCTCACTTAAACCTGTCCTCCCTTCTCCTCCCCTGGAGTATATTTGCAAAGAGATGATCGAGTTGCTCTTGTGACCCTACAAAATCAGGGACAGGGCCGCTCGCGATTCCTGGTCGTCCAGGCTGTGACGAGAACACAGAGAAGACGGAGGGAAGGGGAGCGGAAGGCGCGGCCTGGAGCGCACCCTGCTCGGACCCTGGCTGCTGTCGCTCAAGACTTACCGTGTGGGGCTCAGACACGCAGCCGAAGCACAGCCCTGGGTCAGTGCGGGTGGCGCCACTGACCGGACATCAGGAAGCACGGGCGCGAGCGCTGTCTAGCAGGTGACCTCAGTCCAGAGAAGGGGAGGGGCTCCACAGAGGGGCAGAGGGAGGTCCCCAGAGAGAGGACACACAGCCCCTCCCCCCAGGCAGGTCTCTGAGCCCCTCTGGGGTTCTGGGCCTTCCCGCAGGTGCTGACTCCCTGGACCGTCAGGCTGGCTCTTGGATCTGGGCTGGACGTGCAGGCACCCACGGCGGAGAGGGTGGGGGCTCACATTTTGGACATTCTCAGGAATTTTTAAACCAGCGAAGGGGAAGTAAGTTGTGCAGTAAAATCAGTATCTGCTGCCCAAACGGCAGGTTGAAGCACTTCCTAAGAGGTCCGCCCACTTTTCACTGAAAACACCTCTGGTTTGGAAAGCATCGCCGGGTCACACACACACACGCATGTCACCAACCCCAAGGAAACATGGGGCCTTGCATTCTCTGTGTGTTCGATGTTCTGTAACCAAATCCCCCCGGCCAGACGTCTCGGCCGGGCAAAGTTCTGTTATATCGTGTCTGCCTCTGTAAATTAGGCCCAGGGCATCACGCACCTCGGATCCAGGAGAAGACTTATGGTATTGGGGGTATTTGAACTGTGTGCTTGTCGTGGGCTGGCTAGAAATGATATGTTTTTAAACCAAACAATTTTTCTGTCTTCTGCACAAGACCCCTAGTTCCAGCTCCGGTGCCCACGCCCAGGCCTCCTGATGGGAGGAACGCGGAACCGGGTTTGGGTGTTTTGAAAAGGTCCCCAGGCGATTCTCATGCTCAGCAGAGAACAGGAAAAAAAAAAATGCCACCAACTGGGTCGACAATTTAAAACTCTAGTTATAATAATCTACTACAATTTCTCAAGTCCAACTTTTAAAATATGCTATTCAGCCTTAAATAAGCTTCTCTTTGCAAAGTTTAAATGTCTCATTTTGGGGGACAAAAACAAATGTCTGTCCGGACTCTAAGAACTGTAAAATGCTTTGGGGTTGAGTAAAACCCTCAGATGTTTTCCAGTATTTACAGGTCGGATGGGCGGCCAGTGGGAAAGAGCCTGGGCAAGCCTCTCTGGTCCTAGAAACGATCCTTATCTACCAGGAAAGATTTTGGAGAGCCGGTTTAGGCTGGGATCTCCTGCTGCAGCCACTTGCCCTGCAGGCTGACACACCTTGACTCACCGGGCCTGGGGACAGTCATAAATCCTGCCTGCGTGAGCTTCCCCATGCAAAGGCCGGTCTGGGAGAGAAGAAGGAGGGGACTCGGGAGGAGCAGAGCCGGGGCATTGGGGCCAAGGGCACACCGAACGGCCCCCACTCCCTGCCTCCCCCCACTCTGAAGTGGGCCAGAGTTCTTTCTCTCGGGTCCCCCAGCCTCCTCCGCCCGTCCTCCCCTGCTGCGCTCTGTCCCCGTCTTTCTGAGGACCCCACTCCCACCCCTCGGTGCCCTGAGTCTCCAGGCTGCCTCTGGCTTCCTAAAAGCCCGGCTTTCAGCAAAGCCTCCCCTGGAGCTACACTGCGAATTCTCAGATGCGAGGGACTTAGAACCGGTTACCCGGCCAGAGTCCTTCGCACGTTAATAGCAGCTGCTCCTTGGGACCCACAGCCTTCGCCCACAGAACTGCCGTGTCCCCGCTGGGCGCTGGGCGGGTGTCTGGTGGCGCCCGAAGCCTGCGGGGCAGCTTGTCCCCTAAAGGCATAAAAGACACGCATCCTTTAACCCATCACAGCTACTCCGTGACGTCTCCCGTGGAGACCAACTCGGGGTCGCGGAGAGGCGCGTCCCCGGCTGTTCACGACGGGCAACACCGCGGCGGAAAAGCAGGCGAGGCGCAAACACGCTCCAGGTCCTTATGCGAAGGATGGCTGTGCGAGCGGCACAGCAGGTCGGGGACGCCGAGGCGCGGTTCCAGACGGCACGGCCGCGGGCCAGGACGGGAAAACAGTGTAAAGCAAGGTCCGGGAGTGGGGAATTCCTGAAAGCAGACCTGGGCAGACAGTGCACCCGTGGGGCAGAGAGGTGGGCAGGAACCTTTTAATTTTTGTGTTGATTTTGACCGAGGAAAGGTGTTTACATGTTATTCCTAGAGGGCAAGGTTCTGTCTGGAAACTGCAGACTAGAATTCTGGCTCAGGTGTTCCTGTGACTCTGATTAGCCTGAGTGAGCAAGGCTCTGTCCCCAAATTTGCACATCAGAGGTTAGATGTGCTACGGGAAGGGTCCTGGGAGCCCAGCGACAGGGGACCTCCTCCACCACCTGCCAGGCCTGAGTCTCCTAGTGGCCCGGTGCAGAGCGAGGCGTGGGGCATCAGTGAGCTGCCTCAGGGCAGCCGGAATGTCAATACTGAGGGTTGGCGTCAGGTACACAGAGACCCATTAAAGCGAGTGGGAATCACTAGGCTAGTTTCAGTTTCTCCTAGTGCGAAAGGCCTCTGCTGTGGCGGGAAAATACAGAGGAGGAGAAAGAAGGCTGGGCTGGGCTGGTGGGGGGGGGTGTGGCGGGGAAGAACCAGTGGGTGTCACTCACAGCAAACATGGGGTGTATTTCATTGCCTTCAACGCTCCCCTCTCTGTTTAAAACACAGAAATTTTGAGCATGAAGCTAAATTCTGTATCTTGCTTTTTCTATCAAATTCTTGGTTAAAGCTGGGTCAAGGGGGTTATAAATTAGCTTTTATCTTAAACGATCTTTAATAGGATACTAAGGTCCCGCCCCCCCACCTCGCTCCCCGGATTCCCAGGGCTTGTGTGGGTAATAAAAGGAAGTTCACCCAGGCTCCTTCTGATCCCTGGCTCGCGCCTCCGGCTCAGGGCAGAAGCGGCCCCGTGAGGCTGGCCGAGGGTTTCTCTCTGGGCCTCCGGGGAGGACGCCGGCATCTGTGCGTCGTGACTTCCTGGGCAGCAAACGTTGTGACGTCAGAAGCAACACATGAGCTGACACCACTGCCTGGGCCCCTGGAGAGGAAGGTTTCTTTGGCGTTTTCACCTTTTTACTTGACCAAGCCCTCTGTCTAGTGAAGCCACAACAAGTAATTCTGGAAGGTCCCCCCAGGGATAGAAATGTCAGAGGCGTCGCCACGTCCGAATGAGGCAGTAAGGACTGCCTTAGTTCTCCCCACGGCCTGTCTCCTGACGGGCGAATGTCAACTTAATAACCAAGAGTTGCCTGTTACAAAGCCACGCCACGTCCCCAGGTGGGCGGAGGCCACCGTCGGAGGCAAGGCAATGGCCAGAAGGGGAGCTGGCAGGGGGTGGCGGGATGTGCTGGCAAAAATAGAAAAGTCCACAGTCAGTGCAATGTCTGTGGCTCCGAGGGTGGGAGCTGAGGGCCTGGGGGCAGGAGAGAGTGTTGGGGGTGGGAGTGGCCGCTGAACGCTCCACTGTGGACATTCCCTAAAACTGAAACTGTGCACTTATGGTTCATGGAATGTGAACGCTACATCAATAACGCTATTCCGACCCCTATCCTTTTCTAGAAGAAGTCATCATCCCTTCTTCAACAGGAAGTGCCAAGAAATCAGGGCCCGACAAGGAAGACTGAGTCAGTAACCTGAACGCCAAAGGCTTTGGTGGTCGGACACTGGCCCCGACGAGACCACGTGAGGTGCAGGACGCTGGCGCCGCTCACTGCCCTTTCTGTGTCATTTTTTGTTTAAATCCTCGCCTGAGGATATACCCATTGTTTCCAGAAAGAAAGGAAGGGGTAGAGAGAGAGAAAAAAAAGAAAACCAAACAAACAAATACTGATTGGTTGCCTCCCGTACACACAAGCTCTGACTGGGGATCGAACCTGCAGCCTTTCGGTTTACGGGTCGATGCTCCAACCAACTGCGCCACACAGGCCAAGGCTGTGTTCTCTGCTCCCCTTCCCTAATGAGGCGCCCTGACCGGGCCACCCTGCATCCTGGTCAACAGCAACAGCAAACGTCAGTCATCTGAAGGAGGCACGGGACCAGATACAAACAGTCCGCTAGGCGAAAGGACGATTGAAGAAGAATCCTAAAAATAGGTATCTGCTTATTATATGGTTGCAAGGTACCTATTACAGAACAGTTGACTAATCTTTAAAAACAAAGTAGCTATATTTAAGGCATTGGCTCTTTTTTTATGGCCTGCGTTACGTGGGCTGAGTTGCCCACGTGTCTGCTGACCGGAGGTAGTGCGCACTACTGGACACGGACCGTGAACGGTGGATGTGTCTCTAGGGCAGCTCGGCCCAGCCCCGCTCCCCGTGAGGAGCCGGAGAGGGGCCCGGACGGCCTCTCGGGCAGGGAGTGAGCTTGCGAGCCTCAGGCTGCTGCCTGTAGGATGTCCTCTCCGTGTTCACAGACGCGCTTTGTGAGGGTCCACAGAGGTCAGGCCATCACCCCGTCTTCCCTCCACCCGGGCACCTTCAAACCTGACTTCCCATCCACCCCACGGAGGCTTTCCAAAAGGCCAAGTGCTTGGGAAACACCAAGATGACCCTCACGCAGACCTAGCTAGGGTCAACCAGCTTGGAAAAAAAAGGAAGCAGCTCATTTTCGGATCTCTGGAAACTGCTGTTATGGGTTGTCTTTCCATGTTTTCCAAACTCCATTGGTTGACATGTAATCACAAAGTCCATCGTACTTGCTCGACGGCACGGGATGCTCCCTGCGTCCAGGGCCGGAGGGAACCGCAGCCCACCCTCGGCTTTGAACCGCTGCAGAGATTCAGTTAGAGAAGGGGCTGGGACTGCGCCCGCGTGGACGGGAGACAGTCGTGACAGGAGAAGGGACAGAGCCAACCATGGGGCCCCCCTGCTCAGGGTCCCAGGTGAACAGTGAAGCAGGGAGCAGGGCGCGGACTCTGCCGTCCGCCCCCTGGCTCCGGGCACAGCCGCTTCCCGGCAGCCCGGCCTCCCGCTCGGGCACGGAGGGCCTGGCGCGGCGTGCGTCGGGGAGGACGCGCGTGGCCGGCTGCATCAGCAGTGAACTGCTCAGTTTACATGCTTGAAAATGACAGCGCTCTCTCCAAAGAGAGGGGCGCGGATGAGGGGAGCAGCTGGGGTTTCACAAAGAGGAAAGAAGGGATGCGAGAGCCAGGGAAGCGAGCAACTCGCAGATTCGTGAAGGCAGCAATTTTTAGACAATTAAACACCTAAAATACTTTACACACAGGTAAGGGCTGAAAACACGGGTATTTAGGGAGCTTGGTTCAAAAGGTTTAAATAATATCTGCTTTTGAAGCTTACAGAAAAGTGGCAAGAAAAGCACAAAAGCTCACGTATCCTTTACCCAGGTTCACGATTTACTGACGTTTGCCACATTTCACTGTCACTCCACCGTGTGTGCGCGCACACACACACACGCGTGCACGCGCGCGCACACACACACACACACACACACACACACACACACACACACACTTTCCTGGATCATCTGAGAGCAGTTTGCATGCGCACCTTTACACATATTTCCTCCTCCCCACCGAGCACTTTGCAAATGTGGGACAAATTTATTCTTTTTTAAAAGTTGGTTTTTATTTACTTATTTATTTTTTAATATCTTGTTTACTTATTTTTAGAGAGAGGGGGAGAGAAGGAGAAAGAGAGAGAGAGAAACAAAAACATCAGTCTGTAGTTGCCTCTCATGTGCCCCGTCCTGGGGACTTGGCCCGCCACCCAGGCATGTGCCCTGACTGGGAATTGAACTGGTGACCCTTTAGTTCACAGGCCGGCACTCAATCCACCAAGCCACACCAGCCAGGGCAAAAGTTGGTTTTCAGAGAGAGAAGAAAACATTGACTTGTTTTTCCACTTATCTGTTCATTCATTGGTTGATTCTTGGATATGCCCTGACCAGGGATCAAACCCGCAACCTTGGCGCATGTGGGTGACGCTCCGACCAACTGAGCTAGTAGTCAGATGTGTTTCCTGGAACATGGACACCCACTTACAAGCCTCCGGGTGATGCCCCCTGGGGATTTAACGCCAGTACAACACTACTGACTACCTACAGACTTGCTCACACGTCACCAGCTGCCCCGGTCACGCCCTGCAGCAGGTCCCCAGCCCCACTCTGGGAGCCCGTCCCAGTCACATCAGCCTCTCCTCTCGCCTCGGGTGTCTCCCGTGTCCGCTGACCCGGGACGGTCCTTGGCCTTTTCCTGGAGTCCAGACCAGCTGTTTTCCAGGACGTCCCTACATCTGGGTCTGCCTGCTGTCTTCTTGTGATGAGATGTGGGCGCCGTTCCCGGGGCAGGGGCGTCCCCTACGCGCCGCTGCCGCTGCTCCAGGCGCTGCCCCGGGAGATGCACGGAGTCGCACGGTCCCATGACTGGCGGTGCTGGCTTTGGGCACTCAGGGAAGGCCTGGTTGGCCGGTCCCTCCCTGGAAAGTTACTATTTTTGCCCTTGAAAGCGATAAGTAGTTGGTAAGGAGGTTTTCTGAGGCAACGCGAATATCTTGTTTCTTCGACCCTGCAGCTGGCGCTCCCGCAGGCGATGCCTGCACGAATCACTCACTACCGTGACGGTGGCAAAAACGGTCTCTCGGGACTCAGTGTTTTGTCCCGTAAGAGAGCGCTTTCTTGAACGCTTTTATTTGCTTGTTTATTTCTCTATTATCAGAATTGTCAGGATGGACTCCCTTAGTTTATCGTTTGATGCAAAAGCCGCCTGGGTTTCGAAGCGTTCTCTGGGCAGCCCTGCAGAGGGATCTTGCCTGTCCACCACAGAACTGTGTGACTGGTGGGAAGTCACAGAGCGGGCGCTCGCTGGCATTCCAATTGTTTTCCCGAACAGCTCATCTCTTTAGCCACTGGGCCCCACCCGCCTGCACCAGCTTCGTTCATCCTTGGTGCGGCGCAGGAGAGACCAGTGCTGGCAAGCGCGGGTTCCCCCGAGTCACCGGGGCTGTCTGAGCCCCAGCTTTTCTTGTCACTAAAACCAGGACAACTGCCCTGGCTGGTGTAGCTCAGTGGATTGAGCGTGGGCTGCGAACCAAAGGGCCGCGGGTTCGATTCCCAGTCAAGGCACATGCCTGGGTTGCAGGCCAGGTCCCCAGTGGGGGCCACGTGAGAGGCAACCACACATTGATGCTTCTCTCCCTCTCTTTCTCCCTCCCTTCGCTTCTGTCTACAAATAGGACAATAATCCCTAAGCCGGCAAGGCCGTTACCAGGAGGAAGCGGGACGGCCTCTCTTACTCTCTCGGACTTGCCCTTCGAAGCTGGGTCTGACTTTATCAGGCCGACGGAACGCAGTAATTACTGAACGAGGTGAAGAGATGTGCGGAATTAAAGCAACCTGACAGGACCGCTCTCCTCTTTTTCTCTGTTCTCCCCGCCAAGAACGGGCAACAGAGCCCGGGGAAGCTATTTTAAGAGGCTGGCTGAATCACTCGAGGGGTGAAGGAGAAACCTTAGTAGCAGGTCGGCTCGCTGGGACAGCCGGTGGCAGGAGCTGCTAGATAAAGGACAGAGATTCAGCCGGGGGAACCGAAAACCCTGTTTTTCTTCCATTCTGGCAGATTAAGGAGATGCAGGGGCAGCAGCTGGCCTCGCAGTGACTACAAGGGAGAGGATTCAGGCCTCAGGACTTGCTTACCCCTCCCACGGGGCAGAGCGCGTTTCGACTGATGTCACAACTCATTTTAAAACGCGAGGTTAGAACGCTCATCGACCTTCGAGGCGAACTGCCTGTTCCCTGCTTTGAGTGAAAGGCCATTTTGCGCTTCAATGGAGCTGGATGCTGCTGGCAATAATAAGCAAATTTGCCTACTGGGTGTCCAACCTGCGGCTAGGGGGCCGCATGCAGCCCAGGACGGCTGTGAATGCCGCCCAAGCCAACACTGAATTTACTTAAAACAGGATGAGATTTTTTGTGATTATGTGTCCGAAATATTTAATGTGTAGCCCAAGACAGCTTTTCCTCTTCCCGTGTGGCCCAGAGACGCCAAAAGGTTGGGCAGCCCTGCCTCTGTGGAACCCGCGAATACCAAAAGGGAAAAACTTCTTGGGAACACCGTCCTCGTCGGCAGCCGGGGAGATGCTGTTGAGAGAAGCACACGGCCCCCCAGACCCTCATCGTGTGGCCACCGGGTTCAGACACGACGCTCGGACGCAGAAGAAATGGGCCCGGGGCTGGCGGTCCTGCCTGCCGCCGGCTCGTCCCTGGAGCTTGGGGACCCGCTTCCAGCTGACCGTGGTTGCTGCTGCTTTACTTCCAAACAGCATCAGAACGATGCCGGTGTCCTCCATCGCAACTTGACTTTTCTGAAATCACCATTTTGAGGAGCTCATGTATTTTCTTTATGGCTTCCATCAGAACCGAGCTACATCTTTGGAAATCCTGAACAGAAGCCCCGTTAGGTTCTTGGGGAACGTGATGTGCATGTTCCCGTGGCCAGCACGGGGCCCAACACGGAGTTCACTGACGGGCAGGAGCGGCAGGGGGACCGTGGAATCGGACTTACAAATCCAGCTGTGTGGTGAATGTCATTTCCGAGAAAGGACAGGAAATCATCTTAAAGCTTCTCCTATATGGCCTACATAATCAAACGAACTCGTATTTCGTGGGGTCAGTTAATTTATTTCTGGCCCTCTGAGCAGGCAGGTTGGATCGATGGAGGGTTGGCGGACAATTCCCCGAAGAAAAATATAGTGAAAGACGCACTGGACGGTGGTCGGAGGATCTCGGCTTCCGTTTGAGCCGGAGGTCCCCGCAAAGCCCTTGCACCACGGAGGTCGCACCGCGCACTCAAACTGAGGCAGTCATTTTCCACCTGGAGTTACAAGCGTCATTTTATTCCTCTTGTTATGATACTTTGGAAGCAGCGCTTCAAATGCTTAGCACTCAGGTGTCTCACTATAGACTTGAAAACACTACTGAAGGCGTCACAGCCTCAGGGCTTTCGGGCGCCTGTGACCGCCCGCCGCCTCGGCCGTGGCCCCTAACAGCTCTTTTCCACCCAAAAAAGCAGCGAGGGCTCATTCGGGGGAGGGAAGCTTGAAGATTTACACGGGAAGGTACGGATGTTTTTCACAGTCCGTGTTCTGGGGTCGCATTGGTGAGCCCCGTCTTCCTTCAGGACCTTGTGTACTGAGCAGAGCCACGTTCCTTTTCGTGGTCCTCGGAGCAGTGAGTTACCTTCCACGCACAGCCGTCTGCGACCCGCTGCCCGTTCACAGTCCTGAACCAGTTTTCCTAGAGGGTCAGACCCGGCTCCGCAGGCAGGAAAGTGCAGGGTCAAAGGTCTTTCATAAAACTCCTGTCTCCCTGGCGCACCCTCGCACCTCACCCTCGCCAGCTTCCAACCCTCTCCTTGCCGGTGCCCGCCTCGGACAGCGAAGGGTGTTCGGGCCCATGGCCGGCAGACCTGGCAGGTGTCCTGGCAGAGACGGCGCGTCCCCGCCGCTCCCTGTGTGGAGCACGTGAGGACGCAGTGGCCGTGAGAGTGGTGAGTGCGGGACGGACCTGGTACCCGGTCAGCCCTGCCCCCCCGGGTCTCAGCACAGACGACGATGGGTCACCGAGAAGGGAAGTTCGTCTATTTTCTGTGGAAGGAGAAGGAAGCGTGCTTTGGCCTTTTTGCTTTGGGGTCTCTACCCTGTCCCCACTTCAAAGGGAAAAAGAAGTCTATAATCTGACCACTTTAATGCGTTCCAGATTCACCTAATTTTCCACTCCAGCCCGGCCACCGTCTGTGAAACCACAGTAACTCCAGACGGGGATCTCCCTCCCTCCCTCTCTCTCTTTCTCTCTCTCTCTCTCTCTCTCTCTCGGATGTGCAGCTGTGTGGTCAGGGAGCCTCCAAACTTGCCTTTTCCCCTGACTCCTAGGGAGACGCCTGGGCGTCTGTTCTGAGACTCGCGCCCTCCACAAGGGGATAGAGCCGATGGCCTTCGGGACTTACAGGAACAAGTGAACACCTCGAGCAAAGCGCGGTGCGAGCTGGCACACAATGCCCACAGGAAATGAAAACACGACATAATCTCCCCCCAGCAAAGGTCGGCGGCCAAGCCTAGGGACAGAGGCCTTCTCCTCCATACAGACCTTCCCAGGGGTTTAGTGTCAGATGCTGAATTTGCAAGAATTTGGAATAGGCGACCCATGGGTGTCAAGATACATAGACTGGCTCACCTTTGGTGGCCATGCTGCTGCTTGAGCCTCTGGTACCACCTGGGGCCTCAAAGAAACACCGTTACCGGCGAGGGGAGTCTCGGTGATGTTCGTGTTTGCAGATTGCTCCGTCCCAGGTGCAGTCACGTCTCCTCTTTCTCTGGACAGCAGCCCGGTGGACGGTTGGTGCTGGGGGCGTGACTCCGGGTGCAGGTGAGGAAGCTGACTGGCCGGCCGCTGTTCCCACGAGACTGTGGCCAGCGCTAGACCCCCTCAGAGTTTCTGCCTCCCAGATGAGGTCTTGCTTCTGCCCACCTCCACTGCCCTCCCGCGGAGAAAGCAGCAGTTCCCCCCCACTCCCCGTTTCTGAATGTAACTTTCCGTCCCCCTGGAGTGGCGGGTCCACCGTGCCCAGAACGCCCTGTGGCCCTGCCGACGTCACTGGTACCGATCAAGTGCTCCGGCGGGTCAAGGGCAAGTGATGTTTGTCTCACAGCACGTCCCTGCCTTGCGTTTTCTTCTCCCGCAGCCACCCCCCAGGACGAGGTGTCATCACGGGCTGATGACGTGGTATAAGGATCACAGTGGCATTTGGGATTCAGCGAAAATAAGCGGGTAATGGTGCTGCTCGGGGGCAAGGCCCTGTCCCGTGCTCACTTGTGGTGAAACCCAGAAAGCCACAGCCACTTTTAGGAACTGAGGTCTGGGGTCGACTCTGAAGACTTCTACTGCACTAAAATAAGTATACAACCCACGTCCCAGCCTCCCCACCTCGCCATTGACGTAATTATCGATAATCGCTAGAAAGCACCCAATGAAATGCAACATCTAATTTGGAGATTCTCTAACCTGGCCACACAGCAGCGTCACCTGGAGAGCTTTTAAACACTGTCCCCGTGGCAGCCTTCGCCCCAGGGACTTCGATTTGGTTGAGCTGGGGTGGGGCCTGGAAATAGAAATTTTTTTTACCCTCATCCGAGGGCATGCTTATGGATTTCAGAGAGAGGGGAAGAGGGGTAGAGAGAGAGGGGGGGAAACATCCATGACAGAGAAACATCGGTCTGTTGCCTCTCATACATGCCCTGACTGGGAATTGAACCCATGACCTTCCAGTGTGTGGGATGATGCTCCAACCAGCCGAGCCACACCGGCCAGGACGCAATAGGAATTTTTTTTTTTTTAAAGCTCCCCAGGGTTTACATTTTCCGTGTGCAGACAGCACGCAGTGGTTGCCGATCACATTTACTTCCCATTCTTTCCACACATCCTCATGGAAAAGAATCGAGTCATTAATGTTCTCCATTTGCCCGAGTCCAAAAAATACCTGAAAAAGACGTCGCAAGCCTTTACGAGAAAGATAGGATGACATCAAATTTCTTGTTTAACGTAAAAAAAAAAAAAAAAAGGGCGGGAGGATGGTTCTGGCAATCGCAGGATTTAAAAGAAAATCGTTTCCACAGGTCAGGATCAGAGCCAAGGAGTGCTCTGCTCTTCTGTTCCCGACTCTGTGCCGAGGAGGCTGGGGTGGGGGTGGGGGGCCTGGCTGGGCCCCTTCACGGTGCAGCCTGGGCAGCTGCCCCAGACCCTGGCGCCTCCTCTGCGAGGCGGGAGGACGAAAGGCCCGCCGCGGGCTGCCGTGGAAATCAAGTGGGTTAATGAACAGAACGTGCTGGGAACAGTGAGTGAGTGCTCACTATTTTTATCGTTACAGGAACGAGGGCGCCTTATCCAGTCACTTCCAGTTTAATCCGGTCTGTAGACGAAAGAGGACTGCCCGTCCGTTCTGCCCCGGGGTCAGACAGCGTCAGAGGAGGGAGGTGTCAGGACTCTCGTGTGTGAGGACGGTGCCTCCTCAAGTCTCTTGAAAGTCAAATTAGTAAACTGAGCTCATCTTCAAGTATAGTGACTATGGTACCCATGAGGGGGTGCTCGTGAAAACGGCTGATTTTCCTACTTAATTCAGTGCAGGGCCCTATGAGGCTTTCCCTCGAAGCAGGCATTTTTAAGGGTTGGCTTTCTGTGGTCGGGTCTGTTGGGTGCTCAGCGAACCCCCTCCAGACAATCGGCCACTCCGAACGTCCCTGTTTTTGGAAGCTGCCATTCACGCTGTCTGTCTGTCCAGCCGCGTCGTGAGCCGATGGTGCTGCAGGAGCCGAGAATGCCGACCGTGGGTGTCGCGTAAGGAACGGGAATGAGGCCGCGTCTTTCAGAAATGCCGTGGATTCCCAGTAGAATGTATTTTGATCCCTCGGAGGGATAGAATTTTTTTTCTGCACCAAAAATATATCCCTGGGCAGGATGAGCCCCTTGTTTCCGAGTCAGCCGTGCAGGGTCGCAGCCCCGGGAGCAGATGCGCTCCAGCTGTTCTGCCTGGGGTATTCAGGGTGACGAGAGACGGAGCCACGGCGGGGACAGGTGGCTGGACACAGCCAGTCACCGCGTCCCCACCCGTCGGCCGCCCTCCGGGTCACACTGCGTGCCACAGCTGACGCAAGGGCAGGGACCGATCCCCCAGTTACGCCAGAGTCAGAGCAAACAGCGTGAGAGTGATTGTCTCGGTTGCCGAGAGGACGCTTACGCTTCACACCTATGTGCGCCCCACGTTTCCTGGCACAATTTCATGCCGTCTGGGCTCTGATGAACAGAGGGTCTGAAGTTATTACACCGTCTTAGCGGTTGTCACCGTGTCTCTGTACAAGGCAGAGAGAAGCAGCAGTGAGGAGAGGAAGCAGCCGGCGCAGAAGCTGGCACACACGCGCGTGTACACGGACATGCCGCGGCATGTGGTGCGTGGTCAGATCATCTGTCTGCAGACACACAAGTGGTGCCAAACCCTGCTCGGCTTCCTCTTCTGCAAAATGGGGCTCGTACTGTTTACGTCCAAGAGTTACAGGGACACAAGGCCTGTGTAGTGCAGCCAGGCACACAGTCTGTGCTCAGTGAAACCGATGCCCGCCAGCACCGCCATCGTCATCATTGTCATCATCACCTCCAAGGCCAAGGATGAAAAGACAAGTGGCCTTAAACAATGAGAGGGGCGTACTCTGCTCTATTTCGCTAATCAAATTGGTCTGGCCCGAAGCTCCAATCTCAGGTGATACATTGTAGCCTGACTGGTTACAAGGTTGTTAGGGAGCTGCAGCTGGGTGGTCTGGGCTGGGCCCCTGTGGGGGGTGGGGGCAAGGCTCCCCGCTCACACCGAAGACCAGATCTGATGGCGGCACGGGGCTCCGCTGGGCAAAGTCGGGTTTAAGGAGCTCCATCTAACCTCCTCTGTGTAAGCTTCCACATAAGGCATTTCCTTTACAATCTGTCACTAGGGGGACTTGCCCTGCCAGGAACGGCTGTGTTTCTTTCCTGGGAGACATGTGCGTCCACCTTTCTGAGAGCAATAACCTACTATGAGTGATAACCTGCTGTGTGCCCCTTTTTGCCCAGATGCCAGGAAGTTCAGTGAGAACATGCTGCTCAGCCATGGCGTGGACACAAGGCTTTCAAGTCAGAATACTTTCCCCAGCTCTTCCTTTTCATATTCTCATTTAAAACACTTTTGTATCCTCACCCAAGGATGTTTTTAAATTGCTTTTACAGAGAGAGGAGAGAGAGACAAACATTGATCAGGCACCTCCTATAGTGCCCGGACCGAGGATCGAACCCACAACCTTTGGGTTACGGGACGACACTCCAACCAACTGAGCCGCCCAGCCAGGGCCTTCTTCTCATTTTCAATTGTACATTATTGTGCCCTGTCTCAAAAATTGAGAAGCCACAGAGTGTGATTTTCTTAGTAAACTTTCACCAAGTCTTCCTCTTCTCCCAGCAAGCACGTGAGTGCAGAGAAGCCCGAGCAGCTGTCCCCTGCTTGACCAGAGTCACCAGGACATTTCCAACTGTGTCCACATGGTGCCCGTCATTCCCTCCAGCTGCAGTACTTGCTCTAGTTTGGGTTTTGGAAGCCGCTGGACCACAGTGGTTCGGGGACAACGCGGCGACTGGTGACTCTTACTGTAACCCCCCCCCATCGACCCCGATAAAGGAGGTGGTCATCATTCCCTCGGAATTATTCCTGTAACAGAATGAGCTGAGGCGGGCTCAGGGCCTGGGAAGGTAATTTCTCTTACACGGATTTCAAATACCGGCTCTTCTGGAAAAGATCAAACAGGATGCAAGTCAGCAAATCAGAGCAATTGTTCCGGAAATTATATGCAAAGCTTGCTGCTCCAAATCTGAGAACTCTATTTGTGATGCAAATCTGAGGAAAAGAATACTTCCATTTGACAAATCAAGGCAATTCTGCCCACGTCGTCAGTAGGGCTCTCAGGCATTCCTGATGATGGAAGGAGAAGGGTAAAGTGCGTGGATTAGCCAGGCGGGCCAGCACCCCGCATATTTCCCTGGGCGGAGACCAAGCCTGCAGGAGCCAACAGGAGCCTTGTCTTCCTACTTTCTGTAATTAAGACACACTCGACCAAGGGGTACATGATTTGTGGGTGTGGATTACACACTAGCCCTTATAAAAGGGAAACAATCGTCCCCTATTTCTCTCATGTTCGCTTTTCTCCACGTTCCTCCCTTTTTGTGGGGTTGTTGGGATCTCAGAGACATCGTGAGGGGACAGGCAGCCCTTTGTGGGAGGGAGGAGGGGGCTGGCCCCCCTGCAAGGCATCACCTGCCAGGAAGCCTCCTGGGGCACCTCTGCAGATGCACTGCTAGCTTAGCCGGAGCGACGTCTCTTCCTTCCGGCTGGGCGGTGTGCGAAGCCCCTCGGAGAAAACCAGAGTCCTGAAGAGTCCCGTCCGTGCCCTGATGTCAGTGACAACCTCAGCAGAATGCTGCGTGGCCAGTCTGGGCACCGAGGGTGAGCCGGTGACCCAGCCACCACCAGGTCAGCTACACGGGACAAGTCAGGCTCAGGGGGCATGCCGCCCTAGCAGCTACGGGGGGAGCTCTGAATTTGGGGTGCTTGTGTGTTGGCAGCCACAGCCTGGGTTTATAATGGAGCTCTGCCCCCATTAATTCTGTTCTGTCATCTGTAACTTGGCGATGAGACGGGAGTGATCTCGGGTTATTATGAGAACTCAGTGCATCAATACGGGCCTGCCGCCCTGGAGGTGCTACTAGTGAGAGCTGTTATTCGTTTAGAGAGAGTTTTTATTTAGGTTGGCATTTCACCACATAAGAGGAATTTTACATCAACATGTTATGCGACACACTTGTACCCACATCTGTAATGCCGATTTGCCTTTATTTTTGAAAACTGCAATGGCTCCCGACACCCGCGTGCCCAGTAAGGCCTCAGCACGCGCGCCAGAACCACGCGGTTTAGTTAAAGGGAGCCGACGCAGGACGCAGGGACGGTCCTTAGGGCCCAACGCGGAATCCACGTGCAAGTCTGGCTGGGTCGGTGCCCCCAGTGAGATGGAGAGAAGTGAGGCCGGCGCCCTGAGTGGGAAACGACACAGGTCCCCGCTGTGGCACTTCCAGCACCTGCGGCTTGCTGGCCGTCTCCGCAGAGACGCAAACCCGCTGAGGGGACGTGGCCACTCCGCCTCCCCTTGCTCTGCCGTTCTCCGCCCTCAGTGGGGGCCGGGCCATTTTGCAGCGGTCCGAGCGCCAAACAAAATCACATCTGGGAAATGTCTTAATGTGAAAAAACACATTTTGAAACCCAATCTAAAAAAATAAAACCCAAAACAACACCACGTGCCCTTTCCATCCTAATTTAGGCCGGAGGCCATGAGGGCAAAGGGCAAGCTTTTTCCGGGGCGTCATGGGAGCGGGCGGAGCCGCCCCTGACCCCCTGACGTCATCACCGCGGCAGGTTTCCACGGGCAACGCGCAGCATGCAACCCAGAGCGAGCGTCAGTGGGTACCAGGAGCAAACGGCCAGACCGTAGGCTCCCCACGACCTTGGCTTTGAGCAGCCCACAGGCGGCGGTGGGCCGGCAGACTCAGGCGCCCCTCCCGCCCTCCAGCTGCCTGAGCGGCCACCCGGGGCGGAGGGCAGGTGCGGGGAGGACGGCTCGGCCCTGGGCTCTCACAGCGCTCCCGCCGTGGCCTTGGATGGCCGGTTCTCCCTGCGGCTGGTTTCCTGCCTCGTGAAACCAGGGCCGTGCCTGTGGGTCCTGCCTCCCCCGCAGGGTTGTCCTGTGACTGGCGGGGACGGTGGATGTGGACGCTGTTGAAAACGGCGCCCCCTGGAAGGGAGTTGGCCTGACTCGCGCCTGTTCACACCGGGGTACCGGGCTTGAAACGCCTCAGAGCGCCGGATTCCTCTCCCTCCCCCCGCGCACGAGCCCACGTGCGTGGTGAGCCAATTCCAAGGTCCACGAAGAAGGGCTTTCTCAGGCCGATAACGGGGCAGATAGAGGGGGAAACAGCTGGAGACAATGGGCTTCGCAGTTGGTTACTCTGCCGCTGACGACCGTCGCTCTTTGCGTCACAGGGAGGAATTCGAAAGGAACAGCGCGGGACGGTGGTTGCACTCCATGTTTTTTCTGACTGTGCGGGCCAACCCTGCTGTGGGACAACCCGCCCCGATGGAGCGGCTCAGACAGCAAAGGGTGCGGACCCGGGAAGGCCCCGGCGCTCCTGCGGGCGGAGGGGGCCGCACAGCGGCCGCGGGGCCTGGACGAGGGAGCGCGGCCGGGCCCCCTCGTCGCCTCTGGTGGCGTGTGCTCGGCGGTTTGGGCCTGGCCGGCGCTTCCACGGCAGCTGGTGGCTTCCGGGGCAACTGCCCCGGCCCCTGGGGAGAAGGCGTGAGAGTCACATTCCCTCCGGGCGACAGTCACAGTTTGGAGGGGCAGAACGCACGCCTCGCTTTTCCACGGGAAAGGCACCGCGCCGCCTTGCGGGACGAGCCCCGGAAGGCAGCCAGCGCCGACGTGCCGCCGACCCTCAGGGCAGGACAGACCGGTGGGCCGTCCGCATCCGCCCGCGGCTCGCCGGCGCCCACGGCCTCCCAGGGCGGCGGCGCTGCGTGTGCGTCACGTGACGGGCGCGTGCGTCACGTGACGGGCGCGCGCACCTCGCCGCACTGGGCGGGGCGCGGAGGGCCTCGTTTCCCAGAACCCCCTGCGGCGCGCCTCTCCCTCAGGGGCCCGGGCCCGGGGTCCGAAGGCAGAGGGACGGGGGCGGGGGGGGCAAGAACCCACTGCACGTTAAGTGGCGGGGACGGCGCCCGTCTGTCGCTCTGCAGGGAGGAGGTCACAGTCTGGCGTGGGCCCCACTGGCTAAGATGGTGGCGTGCGCAGGGCTGTGTGCTCTCCCGCAGGCCCCAGGGGAGGCCCACGCCCTTGCTTTTTCTCGCTTCTGGAGGCCACCTCGTTCCTTCTGTGGTGGCCTCTGCCCCCTCCTCAAAGCCAGCGACGTTGTGGCAGTCTGCCCCTTCTCCACCGGCTGGCGACCGCAGCTGGGACCTTTCTCCGGCTTGAAGGGCTGATGCAACTGGGCTGGGCCCACCTGCAGAACGCAGGCTAATCTCGACGAGCGTGACTTCGTCCCACCTGCAAAGGTAAGGCAGCGTCCCCAGGTTCTGGGGTGACGTCGCTGTGGGCTGGGTGACACCGTGCTGAGCTTCTGACGTTGCCGCGGTAGCCACTTCCTTGGACTACCTGGCTTTCTGGGGTCGCCGGTTGGCTGTTTCCCGACCGCCACAGTGGCAACTTCGCTCTGGAGCCGGCAGCCTCTCGACTGTCAATCAGCAGCTCTGTTAGTCGGCCAGTTTTACCTGCGACTTTCATTCAAGGTTGTCTGCAAAGCTCAACCGTGGTGTGTTTGTCGGGCCCTCTGACCAACCCTTCCGGAAGCCGTGGGTGATGTCTCTGCGGAGCGACACCTCTGCCTCTGCAGCGGATCCCCGATGGTGTTCTCGGTGCTGTCCCCACGCGGTTCCTTCCCTCCCTTTCCAACCTCCACTTATCTCTGAGGACAGAGCACCGCCGAGACAGCACTCCGTTAGGCGGGAGCCTGGGAAGATGGGGGTCAGTGCCGGGTCACCAAAACACTACCAATAACCTCACAAACAACAAGTACGGCCTTGCCATTCAGGGGCCACCGTGGGGCAGTTGTCCCGAAGTCCTCACTTAGGGTGGTTCCCCTTGAAGCTCGAGTAGCAGCGGGGCGTCTGCTGCGTCCCAGCGATTAGCTGGTGGGCTGTCTTGGTGAAGGCCACTCCAGGCTCTCCACGTGGCCCAGAGTAGGGATGTGGGTGCTCTACGGGAAACAACCTCCTGGGAGAAGCATCGGCTCCAGGAAACTGTCACCGAGAATCTGTTTTTCCTTCGGAGGAGAAAGGTCATGCCCTCTGTGTCACCTGTGTTGGTTTTGTATTTGCAAGGTGCCCCACTACGCCCTTGCCTCCCTTCAAGTCCTCCCAGAGGACAGGGACAGAGGGGACAGGCTTGAGCATGGCGTCATTGTTCCTCAGTCCCTCCCGGCACAGTTGGCTCAAGAAGGAAGCGATCACTTCTAGCGCTCAAGGTGAAGGCCAGTGGCATTAAACCCCAAAGACAAGCACCACAGACAAGCAAGGGGTGGGAGACGTGGTTCTCCGCACACAGGTTGCTCTTGGTGTGGCCTTCGCCAGCCACAGTCTACCACCATCATCATCATCATCAATCAGCCGATTTCACAACTGGTCCCTGCTGACCCTCCTCACTGTCCAGACCTTTCCTGCCTCCAGCGTGGATCTGAAATCTAGGTCACAGGCTGCTTCGGAGGAGCCGATGCCTGGTGCCTGCCAAGCGGCGTGCGAGCCCCGAGGATACAGGAAAGGATGAGAAGACGCCCTGCGCCCTTGGGGGCTCCCACCTTCCCGGCTTCCTGTGGGAAGCTGCCTCCCATCTACCTGCAGCCTTACAATAGGCCCGAGAACAGAGCCTTCCACACCTCCACGCACAGCCTCTTCCTCTTCCTCTGACCTCCTCTAGCCCTGGTTTCCAGGGTGACCGTGTGTCTAATTCATCACCGAAACGGGAACACTTCTGGGTGAAGCGGGGCGCTATTAATAATCACGCTGCCCCCAGAGACTGCAGGGCGAGCCAGGCACACACCCGGCACAGGGCCCCTCCCGCGTTTGCGTTTCTCCCAGGCTGAGCACACCCCAGGCGGTGCGGTCAGGATCTCACACTGTTCTGCTGAGTGGAATCTCTACCTGGCCAGACCCCAGGATGGCTGCGCAGGAAACACGTGCTTAAGTTGAAAAAAAATAAATTAGTGCTCCCCTAGGTTACATCGCCGCCTGGGACTTCAGTTCACCTCAGGAATAAAAATGACTCTCATCAGTTTATTGTCCAGGGTCCAACAGAAGTAAGGCCTATGTGAGTGTGGTTGGGAGGGTTCTCGTGTGGGTGTGATAGTGTATAGTTTTAATGTGAACATTTCCCCTAAAATGCCGTCCGGTGTGCTTGAGTGGGATCTGGTTGTGCTACAGAATGACAGGCCTCTGATTTTGTAATAAAAGAGTTTGTGATAAAAGAGGGGTGTTATTGGTGCCAGACCCTGTATTTTAGGGTGCCAGCTAGTGTGGAAAACCTTCCCTTTGTGTGACCCCTTCCTCTTGGTCTGGCAGGGGCTTGTTTTGATTTCAGGGAACATAACATAGGAATGTTACACTTTGTTTGCTTTTGCTGCTGAAAAAAATGTAGTTTTCTTTGTTACTTGGATAATGAATGTGTGAAAACACTCATCTCTTCCACACAGAGTCACGCAAAGAATTCACAGTAGCCCTGACCGGTGTGGCTCAGCGGGTTGGGCGTCATCCCGCAGAGTGAAAGGTCACTGGTTCGATTCCCCGTCAGGGCACATGCCTGGGTTACGGGTTTGATCCCCAGTCCGGGTGCGTGTGAGAGGCAACAGATCAATGTTTGTCTCCCTCTCTTTCTCCCTCCCTTCACCTGTCTCTAAAATTAATTCATTCGTTAATTAAAAAGAGAAAAGAGAGAATGCACCGCAAGGGAAACAGGTGGGGTCCAGGGCCTACGCAGAGGGAGGACGCCCCGCATTGGGCCATGTGTGGAATGGCTGTTTTTAGGCAGCCAGTGGAAACCATCTGATAAAAACATCTACTATTTTTAGGGCCTATTTCCAACCAACGTGGGATGAGTGTACTGTGACCCCAAAACCTTGGCCGTCGGCCCAGAGGGGAAGGGCCTGTGGGTGTTTTGACATGAATTCATTCAAGACAAGCATGCCGAGGGCTTCGGCTCCCTCAGTGTGGCTCCCAGGCTTCCGTGGGCATGAGGAGCAGGATTTCATTTGGGGGAAAGTGGGCCGAGAAGCTGCCTCTGTGGATGTGATTTCAAGGGTGGAGAGAAAAGGAAAGCGGCGCACGCCTGAACGTCTCCTTTCCAAACGGATCTTTCTAATAACCCGTTGTAGGCGCTCGCGAGAGCGAGAGGGTTGCTCTGTGTCGCCGTTCTCGGCGCCATTCGCCTCTGGGAGCCACCTGCCTCTGTCCCGCTTCCCCACCCGCAGCCCCAGTTCCAGGGCTTCCTTCTCTCTTCTGGGCTGTATTCTTTTCTGGTTGAACGGCCATAAACACAAGCTGTGCATGTCCTCCTGAGCAAGGAGCTCAGCCGACGGATGAAAACCACCTCGGGGAGGAGCCTGCTGCCGGCCGAGGCCGCCCCAGCGGAGCGTGGGGGTCCCTGATGCCCCGAGTGCCCACTTCCACCACCACCTAGCCGACTTTCACTTCCACCACCGCTGCCTCCCCAGAAGAGCGAGAGACTTCTTTTAGACTTCCGGCTTCGTTTCAGAATGAAAACAAACAGCTTTTTATTGTCTCCCGCCCCCCAACCCAATGAATGCAATGAACAGTGAAATAAAACACTGGTTTATAAACTCTTCCACCTGAGGGGCTGGTGGTTTCCCAACCCCACGGTTTAATGTGAAATGTTCCGGCTACATGGCTCACCCTCCGTGGCGGCCTTTGTCTGTTGATGCCGAGCAGCGAGCCAATAATCTGCGAATTAAACCACAACGGAAGACCAGCGACTTGGTCACATTTGGAAGTGGGCATGTGGTGGGTATCGCTTCTGGGCTGTTGGCTTTCGCCGTAGTTGGGATGTTTCCCACTCGGTGACCTCAGATAGATGGCCGGCCCCCGGCTGATGGATTTCACAGCCCAAGAGTGGATGTTGATGTGAGTTTAATTATCGACCTCTACAGGTATAAGCTCCTTCTGTGCTCCGTGGCTGCTCCAGGTGACCCCTGCTGGAAGTCGTTTCACTTTGCGGGCGACAGAGGGAAGGGCAGCCCTGTCTGCGATTTGCGTCCCAGCGGTCACAGTTCTGTGGGGGTCCCTGCTGTGCGCCTTCAGTTTTCCCCGCTCCAGCTTGCTACGTCTTTATATGTATGTGGAAGATAAAATGTCCAAAGCAAAATCTCACGTGGGGGCGTCAGAGGGAGAGAGAAGCAGCACCCACTGGGGTCTTTGGAAGAAAGCAACATGTAGACCCAGCAGGTTTCACTAAGCGGCATCCAGAGTTGAGGGTTTCAGAGGTCTGGGAGCAGGAGACTTCGGGACAGACAAACACTTGGCCTTCCTGGGGGACAGCCATGACTTGGCAGGATCTGACCCGAAGGGCCACTGGGCCAGGAGGCTGCCCACCCCTCCCCTCAGGGCTGGGCTGGGAGGAAGTGGGGGGGGGGAGGCGTTTCCTCTGTTACCCTGGGTAGGCACCCCTGCAGTTTGTTCCTACAGAGGGACAGAGCTCCCGGCTGCTTCCTTAACCATCCGAGAGCAGAGCATGATGCCACCAGTTCTCAGAGAGCCGCCCCTGGCGCCCCCTGGCTGTGTGGCAGCTAGAACACCCTGGGATGGAGACGCAAAGGGGTGGATGTGGGTGTTCCTGGGGAGCTCAGAGGCTGGTCCGGAAGGGCTGGAGAGGCGGGACCTGAGGGGAGCTCAGGGAGTAGGAGTACCGGGCTGGGGGTGGGGGGACGGGCAGGAGGGGAGGAACAGTCTCAGCTGTATCTCCCTGATGGGGAGGAAAAGGCAGAGAGGGTTGGGTGTCGGATAACAAAGGGGCGAATGCCCACACCAGAGGCCTGGCCCCATGGACAGGCCGAGCACACTGTCTTTGGGAATGGGGCCAGCATGAGTCGGTCTGAAACTTCAGCCACGTGCGTGGAGGTGAGCGGCAGTGGGGAGCAGGAGGACAGCTGCCAGGTTCTCTGGGACCGGCAGGACTGTTCCCCCAGACCATGAGTGCACTTCCACTCGGCCTCTCAAGCAACACATGCGTGCGAGTGGGTCTGCAGGATAGAACCTGGCTGCCAGTCTCCCCTCTGCTCCTCCCTGCCCCCCCAAATCAGCCTGGTCCCTTGGTTGTCAGCGGGCCCCCTGCTCCCGAGATAGCCATCACTTCCACTTTGCACGGAGGACCTGCATGGGCTCTCTGCCACCCTGACACAGGCGTGTCTGACATCAAACAGCACCCACTCCCTTTAAAACGAGGCACCCCCACCCCCCAGCCCCAGGACAGAGAGGAGGTGTGGTCTCCAGGTGACAGTTGCAGGCTTCCCCTCTCCAGACCCCTCCCCAGCTCGCAAACGCCGGCCTCAGGTGCATCACCCCTCCCCCACCTTTCCAGCCGGTTGGCATTCTCACCCCTCCTCCCAATTCTTGCCCACCCCCCACCACTCTGACATCCAGACTCGCGGGGGAAGAGGCGGGTCCACGGCCAAGCTCAGTCCTGGCAGCCTGGGGGCAAGGCACCCCTGGGAGCCCGCGACCCCCGACCCCGAGCCAGGCTCCCAGGGTGCCTGCGTTGCCACAGCACGGATGTAGGGGCCTGTGTCCCCAACTCAGGCACTGCCCCCCGCACCTCAGTTCTGTCTGCGCGCCCCTTGCTGTCAGCAACCTTCGCGTCCCTCGGGAGGGGTCGCACACAGAGCCCCTCAGTGCGCAACCCAGGACCCGGGTCCCAGGCGTCCGAACGAGCGCCCGCCCAGCAGACGCCTAGGTCTGCGAGCAAAACCGGAGCAACGAGGAGCTCAGAGAACGGTGCACGTACCTAGAGAAGACGGCCCCTTGTCATGACAGGGACGCGCGGGGAGGCTCTGGCGTGTCAGCGCCGTGGCAGCACCTCGGTCCCAGCGGCTCTGCAGGTAGCTCGAGCTCGCCCTCGGGCGCAGGGACAGCGGAGCGGTCGGTCCTCACACAGGGTCCCCAGCTCCCTGAAGGTGAGCAGCCGGCGGAGCACGGAGGAGCGCGCAGGGGCGGGAGCGTGCGCGGGGCCTGAGTACCGGGAGCGCGCGGGCAGCGGCGCCACCCGGCGGGCGGGTCGCGGAGACGGCAGACCGCTGCCTGAAACCGCTCGCAAGCCCGCGCCCAGGCGAGCGCCGTGAGGGAGAGGACGGCCCGCCCACAGGGACAGGCCTTCCAGGAACCTGGGGTCTGGAACAGCGGCGGTGCGTGGAAACGGCGCGGCGGGGCGTGTGTGTAGATGGGCGTGTGGTGTGTGCTCGCGCGCGGCGCAGGTGGGGGTGGCAGCCTATGGGAATCACGCGCCCCCTCCCCGCCCCAGCCTGTGTCGGAGAGGTCTCGTCCTGATGGGGACCAACAGCTGTTTTCTGACTGCCTGGTGGGTTTGAGCTGCACTCGAAGCTCCCCGTAGCAAAGCGTGGGCCTGACCCACACACAGAGACACTCCACGGGAAGAGTTTCTGGGAGTGGAAGGCGCGTGGGGCCCGTGTCTCAGACCCAGAGACAAGGTGTTAAATAGGGATCCCTGCCTGTGCCTCAGTTTCCCTGTCTGTGAAGCTACCACACAGAATACGTTGTTCATTTGGAACATGTTAAATAGGACCCCCTGCAAGTGCACCCCACGCCCCCAACTGGGTGGGGGCTCAGCCACTTTGGAAGGGAGTTAGTAAGAAGCAGTGACACTCTGAGGATGTTAACATGGCAAACAGCCACCCACAGGGGTGACTGGGAGATGCGTCCCCTGGCCTGGAACGTGAGTGAGCTGCACGCACCAGGACCGTCAACCTGCCACAAGCCACTGAAGGGTTCAGCAGCAGGGCACAGGGCTCCACGGACCGTCCCTGCCAGGCATGTCTGTTGGTGTCTGTGCCTTCGCCCCGGAGGAGCTGCCCTGGGCCCTTTGTCCCAGTTGCTGGTTCCGGTCACCCACCTCCCTCTGCCCTTCCTCTGAGGGGCAGCTCACAGTCCCATGGAGACCTTCCTTCCGAGGAGAGAACTGGAGCTTCCAAGGGAGACAGTTTAACCCGGGTGACCTGCCCCCCACACTGCCCGTGTGTCGGTGTGTTTATAAACAGACCAGGTACAGATGATAGCTCTACGTCAGCATGCTGTCATTCCCTCTCAGGTGCGAGCACCCTGCTCAGGGTGGGAGACGCAGGTGGACCCCAAAGTTCTGCGGCTGTCCGTGGAGCCTGGCAGTGAGGACGGCCCGAACACGAGGTGGGTGTTATGGAAGAGGGGGTCCCGTGGGTGCTGCGGAGCTCTGGGTGTCTCTGGGACACAAGACAGACCGTTTGAACTTCAGCGGCAGTGAACGTGGTTTCTGTCAACAGCGGAAGCGTGTTCTGCTCCTCTCTCGTGGGTGTCGTTAAAGCCGGTTTCGGGTCGGGGGACAGACAGGGTGTGCCCGCTGGGTTATTCTGTGTGCCACCAATCAAAGCCAGCGAACACACACTGAAGCGCATCCGAGGGGCAGCCAGCTTTCTCTCCTGAGTTAGAGCTTCAAATGTTAATGCAGAGTTCAGAACACACCCGGAGACCCCCAGGGAAGGCAAGTTGAAGCCCTAGTTGGGAGGCTGCAGAGACCTGGTTATAGCCATTGACCCCCATCCATTCTGTTCCTGCCTTTGCCTTCCGCCTGCGACGCGGGAACCTTTTCCTATGGGTCTGGCAGACTAGCCTGGAGGGAGGTAACTGGGTAATGTCTTTTCGGAACTACGAGGCTTAGTATCCACGTCGATAGCAGATCTAGTGCCCTGGTTTGGAAAGTCCTCCTCTGCTCTGTGACCATACTCTGGAGTGCTGACCCATCTCCCTCTACCTTTCTGACGTTCTAATTTATGAAGTGCATGAGGACTGCCTTGGAAGGAGTGTGAAATCCAGTGTCCCCTCCCTGCCCCCAGCACTCCGGTGTGGCTCTCCAGGCCTGTGCCACGCCAGCCCTGAGCTCGTCCTGCGGTGCTTGGTGCCTGGTGCACAGGAACAGCCCGGGAAGAGACCTGGCCTGGGCATTGAGACACCTGGGTTCTGTTTGGGTTCTGTTTGAGTTCTGCTGGTAGAACGCCCAGGCACGTCCAGGCTGTGCCAACGCACTGTCCTCGCCTGTCTGGGGGGTTGGGGGCTGTTTAGACAATGTGATCGCCTAGCTTCCCTCCGACTCGCACGTTTGCCAGTTCCTGCTTCCACCTTTGTGCTCAGGTCGCTTCCAGGGCCTGGAGGGTCCCTGCCAAGAACTTCCGTAGCTTCGTGCCACCTCTGACCTTTGTCTCTGAGAACTCCCCCGGGCCTGGGGAGCCCTGTTCGCACAACACCTCCTTCATGACGCCTTCAGTCCCGCATCCCCAGAGCACGGACCCCGCCCACACCTTTGTCCTGCCCCAGCTAGTTGGTGGCCTCTCCGCGTTTGTTTATCAGCTCACTGACATCAGGAGCGGTGCCTAGTGCCACTGTGACGGTGAGTGCAGGGGACAGTCCGTAAGTACCGACGAGGCAGCAACGAGAGCTGAACAACGCCCCTGTGGGCTCCGCCACCTTTTCTTTTGGAGAAAGAGCGTTTTCAGGCCGTGGAGCTGTGCCTACAGAAAGACACTTCCCCCTCGCCAGGGGTGGCTGGGCCTTGCTTGGGGCGCTGAGCCGTGGGGAGCAGGCCCCCGTCCTTCTGCCCGGGTCTGGCACTGAAGATAAGGCCCTCCGGGGAGTGGCCGTCTCCGGCGTGTGGCTCTGCCATTCTCACTTATCTGCTTGCACAACCGGAGGCGCGCGTGGCCACCACCCAGGGGAGAACGGACGTGGGGCCTGTGCACTTGCTTTGCCCCGACCCAGAGCCCCCCCACCGACCTCCTGCCTCCCTACCCAGGGACCCGGGGGCTGCGTGGCTAGAACACCGTCAGCAACGTGTCCCGAAAGTGCCCGCGTGCGGCGGCCAGTCCCCCTCCAGCCAGAAACCTGCGCTGGGTTCTCGTGCGTTATTGTTGAGTTGCATGTAGAGGCTGTTTTCTGCAGCGATGTAATCTAGGCCAGCGGCTCTCGATTTCTGGTGAAGACCCACGGCCTGATGACATCATCTGGACTGGCCGTTTTCTGTGTCACACGCTTTAGAGTGTATATAAGACAAGCTGTGTGAGACCCCTTTATATCTTTAACAAATCATCGAGGACCTCGGGGACCCCCTAATAGGGTCTTGAGAAGCCTCGGGGCACTCAGAGCTCATTTCGGGAACCTCCGCTCTGGGGCGACAGACATTTTGGCAGAAGGTTAAGTTCACTAATTCCGAAGCTACGAATCCCATAGAGCCGAAAGCAAACAGTATACATTTAATTGAGTAACTGTCATCATACAAAGACATTAAAATACGTATGAAATAATTCAAAATGAACGTAGAAACGATCGGAAGCTATCAATACGTATGTGTGAATACAGTGTTAGGTACTGGATGCGCAGACGTTTTTAAGGTTCTGAAGTGACTTTCCCTTTATAATCGGCTCTCCTCTTTGCTCTCATCCTGGGGTCGGGGAGGGGGAGGGACACAAGGGGAGAGGCTCGTCTGTCAGGTCCTCCAGGTTAATTTCCCTACTTTGTCCTCAGGCCCCTTTAGTCCCCCAGGTGGCCACTCCTGTCCTTGCTCCACCTGTCTCTCTCCTGCTCTGGGCCCTGGGGGCTCCCGGGAGGGACGCAGGAGACAGGGAAGGGGGCGAGAGGGCTCCTTGGGCTGGCTGTGTCCCCGCCAGGCACCCGCTCCACAGCCCTGTCCCCGTGAAGGTTCTCACAGCCTCTTCCACCCTTTGGGCCCAGCAGCAGCGCTGGCCTGAGCGTGCCACTGGGTCCCCACGTGCCACCCGCAGCTCCGACGTCACCTCTCCGTAAGTCACTGCCTCCAGCTGCTTGAACCGAGGGAAACCCTCGCAGGCGCAAACGCCTCTTAGTTATTGGAAAAAATGTGAAATCTTCTTTATCCAGTCATTCCTCCTTTTAAAATATTTCCGCTTTAGGGAACCCCTTCAGTTATTTCTGTTTCTTCAGGTTTAGGCCGGAGTTGTTACACAGAATCTCGTTGTTCAGTTTATCTCCTCGCTGCCTCCGCTACGCAGAAACCTTTCCAGAGCTCACTCCCTCTCTCACGCACAAAGCAAGGCCATCGCGTTAGGAGGGTATTGTAGGAGGGATTGTGGGGGGCAAATATAAGTAATTAAATGTGACTTCAAGCTTTGTGGCTGGTGGCTAGTCTTCCCAAGCTCCACGGGCGTTATTTTGGAGTCCAGTTCACCTCTGAACCGGTCCGTGTGGGGCTGAATGACCAGTCACTACTATGCAGACAAAGCCAGAGAGTGACGGAGAACATCGGGGAGCTTAAACCCCTCCAGGAAGGACCCCGAGGCCATGCCTGAGGGTCCTCCTGCCTGAGGGCTCCGTGCCCAGGCGGCAGCCCTGCCTCTGCTCCCAGGCAGTGGGCCAGCTCCTGCCTGTTCAGAAGGCATGTGTCCTCTGTCAGGCCCGGAGACCATTCCAATGCCCTGCTGGCTTCGGGGCCTAGCACCTCTGTGCTTCCTGAGTCACTCCTCCACAGCCGACACCTCCGCCACTATCATACGTTTCATACCAAATCAGGGGCTGGAGACCAGATCGCCCCTGGGCCCCGCGGACTCTCCCTGCGGAGATGGAAGTGGGGAAATCCGACCCGTCCCCAGCTTGCTCAGCCCACAGGCCAATTGGAGCGGATGGCAGGCTTGGCCCCTGCTCCCTCTGCCCTTGTCTGCTCGCCCACAGCCCTCGTCCCTGGCAGAGCACTGTGACCACGGGACAGGGCACGGTCACCCTCCGTAATCAGCCAGGCCGGCAGGGAGGCTGCAGCGTCACCGCATTGTTGACAGTGAATTCGTTATTCACACCCTGGAAGTGTTATCAGCTGTCGCGTTCAGAATCTGTCCTTGGCTCAGAGGCCGCTGGAGGTGAAAATTGCAGAGCAATGGTGACGAATGCCGGGGCTTTGGCTGACATGTCTCCAGAGAGCGGCCTGAGATATCTCCCCCTGGATCCTGTCCAGTTTTCATAGCAGCAGCAGGAAGAGGCTGACTCGGCCCGGGGCAGATGGCTTTGGCTTTCACCGACCACCCCCGCCACTCCCCGCCCACGCCAGCCTCAAGGGGCTGCCTGAGGAAGAGAAACCGAGCACCTGCCCTGCACCCAAGTACCTGCCGGCACTGGCCTCACGGCCCCAGGGGCTCAAGGAGGGATTCAGGTTCAGCAGCTGTGGGCCATGTGCCTGTCAGGTCCCAGTCCACAGAGAGACCACCGAGGTCCTCGCCACTCCGAGAACACGGGCCCCTGTCGGCCGAGACGCAGCCTTCAGCTCTAGTGGCTGGCGGAATGCAAATATTTGACAGGCCATTTCCGAGTTTGGAGAGTTGCCGGCTTGTTCCCTTGTCCCGTTAATGGTTTTCGAGGACACGAGAGACTGTCTTACAGGAGGAAGGACGCTTTTCCCCAGGATTGGGATAAAGAGAAGTGATTGAAGACATCGCTCAGAGGACTTGACTTAAAACAGGAGCCATGTGCCGACCGCTAGTTCCCGACTGTCGAGTGGCCGTGGGACCCCGGGAGGTCCGTACGTCGCCCGGGGAAGGGTGGAGGCGGGGAGGTTGGCAAAGGGACGGATGCCTTGCCTGCCTTCTCTGAGGGGAGCAGACCAGAGGTCTCTTCCAGCTCAGATCCTGCGATGTGCAGCCTTGGGGCAAAAGGGCACGAACGCCCGAGGCTGCGAGAGGGTGGAGAGCGGGTGGAGACACTCTCCCCTGCCCTGGCCTCTCCTTTCCTGTCCCCTGCGTGCTCGAGAGCAGTCTGCGTCGCGTCCTCGGGCTGCCAGCTCTATGGGACGACCCGCGCAGGCTGCACAGCTCAGTCCCCAGAAGCTGGAGTTAAATCTATGAACGGCTTTCATAGGTGCTGCCCATCGTCAACCTGCCACCGGACTCTTCCGGAATGCCCGCTCTTCTGGGTGCTTGGCGTGGGATTTCATGGCGTCACCCGCTATTTATAGCTACACGGCAAACCTAATTGTCCCTAACTGGCCCCCGCGGCCCCCAGGCTCCCCATTGGTGTGAGGTCTGGTGTGGTCCCCGCCTCTCGCTTCCGGGTTATTGCAACCCTCTCCTAACTGGCCTGCCTGCTTTTGCCTTTGAGGCCTCGTCTTTGTTTCCAAGACAACAGTCAGAATGCTCTTTTTGAAAAGCAAATCAAATTGTGTCACTTTGCTCAGCGCCCACCAATGACGCCCACAGAGTCAGACTCAAGGTTCTTATAACGGTCTGTGAGCCCTGGACCCCCCGGAGCCCCCGATCTCGTCGTCTTCTGCTGTCTGCATGCTCACGTGACACTGCTATCTCTTGCACCGGCCCCCTGGCTCTTTCTGGAACATTCTCCCCCGTTTGGCCAGGTCAGACTGGCAGCTCCTTCAAGCCTCTGGGCACCTCAACTCCTTGGACATGTGTCCCCACCTGACAGTCCCTATGTTCGCCTGTTCGGCTGCTGCCTCCCTGCACCGCAGTGTCACTGCTCTAGGGCTGGAGCTGTGCTATTTCCCCGTGGATCCCAGGGGCTGGACACAACCTGGCACGGGGCAGACATTCGGTGGGTGTCTCTAAATGGGTGGGAGAAAACGTCTTCTCTCCCCGAATCGTCTCTTAGCTCCTGAGGGGCAGCATCTTCCAGCCCCAGCTGTGACCTGACACCCAGTTCTGAGCCCCGGTCACGACTTCCGCTGGCTAGTGCTCAGTCGGCGTTTGCCGATCGTTCACAGCAGGTGGACCCTGATCCCTGGTGCTCTGACCTACCCGTGGGGCATGAAGCAGCAGAGCTCACATCTGTCCCCCCACACGAGTGTGCGCACACTAAGATATTCACACACCGACGTGCACACATGATTTCCTCCAGGAGGCTTTCCCCTTGCATAGATTTAAAAAGCAATGGGAATAAAAACAAAACACCACCAGAGGGGACATTGCGAAGTCTTCATATGAAATCTTAATTTTTTTTATCCTCACCCGAGGATGTGCTTATTGATTTTTAGAGGAGGAGGGAGAGAAACGCCGATGCGAGAGGGAGACACCAATCAGATGCCTCTTTTACGCGCCCCCACCACGGACCAAACCTGCAGCTCAGGCACATGCCCTGACCAGGAATCGAACCAGCGACCCATTGGTTTACAGGATGACGCGTCAACCAACTGAACCACACTGGCCAGGGCTAAAATCTTAATTATTAATTACTGTCATAAAACGCCGTAACATATATAGAATCCAAATTTCAGTGCATGAGATCTTTGTAGTAGAAACGTTTTAACAAATGTAGGTGGGGAAGCGGTACCTGCGGTGTGTTTACGGGAAGTAACTAATTACCTGGGAAGTAGGGTTTTTATGTTATTACAGAGACTGTTAGGGAGCATAGTTCTCACCTCCTGGTCCCTGACCAAGGCAAGGGGACTCTGTCCTAAAGAACACCGCCACAGCCTGTGTTACTGTTTCATACTCAAAGACTTTTCAGAGGGAGACCAGATTGTCGGGAGCCATGAACAACGGGTGGGAAATCACACTCGTGTTCTGTGCCAAGCGGGGGAGTTATTCTGAGACCCGCCTTGGTCAGCTGGCGGAGATGGTCAGCAGCAGGCTTGTTAATTCAGGAGCAGGGAAGCATCTGGAGCGAGCAGTCTCGGTAGCTCTGCCCTTACGGCCGCGTCCTCGTCGGTCACAGGCCAGGGGCAGAAGGGGGTTGTGTAGACACGGGGGGCGGGGTCAGCTGAGAAAATCACGGTTAGAGAGTGGCTGACACCTACACCGTGAGTCCTTAGTGGTTTCCCATGATCTCACACAGGATCCCCTTCAACTTCATGCTAACTTTTTAGGGAGATGGCCACCACCAGAGTCATCCTCTTCACCACATCACCATCGCCATCAGCACTGCCACTGTCATCGTCCTCATCATCTTCATCATACCACCGTCACCACCACCAATACCATCGTCACCACCATCCCCATCGCCACCATCAATATCATCTTCATCACATTACCATCACTACCACCATCAACACGGCCACCCTCGCCATTGCCGTCTCTCCCACCCCACCCTCCTCCTCCTCCCCGTTATTGTCATCTTTGTCATCATCTCCACGTGGGAGCTGGAAGGTGCAGCTTCTGTTAGGTTATGTGTCTTAAATCGAACTCCCAGTGCGTTGAACTAGGTCTTTCGAGTCCAACTATTTTGCTCTTTGTACTCTGCTGCCTTTCCCTCCTCAGTTGGGGATTCTGAATGGTAAAAATCAAAGATTGAGAAGCAGCAGCAGCTCTAGAATTTCTGTCTGCAAAGTACTGAGCGTGGCAACTTTGCCGGCGGGGGGGCGGGGTCTAGTCTTCCGCCGGAGGCTGTTCGCAGAGCAAGCATTCAATGTTGTACTCAGACCGCAGAGTGCAGGCCGTCAGAATAGCAACGTTTTCTGAAAAAGCGTTCTGTTAAGATTTAAAATTCATATTTAGCATTTAAAGACTCTAATGGAGATTCACAGGGGCTGAGACGTGCCCCACCCTGAAGACGTCCTTGGCACCGCTCAGCATATAAACCAGCCGTCGAAGGGGCTGCTTTTCCTAACGTCGCGTCGTGTGATTTGTCTGAACGCGGTTAAAAACGCCTTCCACAAATCCCATCTGCCTCTCTGATTCTCCGACGTCCTATTCTTCACGTACGTCCTGCCAGTTCATCATGCTGTTATAACTGGGAAGAACAATCCCACCGTAGACCGTATTTCCTACCCACTCCCTCTCGCAGTTCCCTGAATGCTAATTTGCCCAGAAAACAGGATGCTGTGCGCCTGCTCAGCCAGCTGACTCCGTCTGTGATCTGAAAGTCGAGTGCTGTCCTCCCTGCTTCCTGGCTCCTTGCTTCTTCCATGGGATGGACAGTTTAGAATGAAGTTGAGAGCAGGAGGGACTGGCTGTTTGAGTTGCACAGTGTAAGCATTTAAACTTGGAGCTCCCAGGGATCCAAAAAGGAAGGATTAGAGTGAAAAGATGTCCTCCTAACCTCACCCATTTCCAGAAGGCAGTAGCTTGTTCTTCCTCCTCTTTATTTCATTTACAAACGATTATTTCCTAGGGTTAAAGCTCGTAATACAGCAGATGAAACACCCCTGAGACCTTTCCTCGGTTCACTACGTGACCTTTGATGAAAACCTCTGCAGATCTCCACACACCGTTTTCTCTCGCCCTCAACTGGGAAAACAGCCACCTCCCCCACTCCAAAAATTCACATTTTTCCTACTTTTATATTTTCAGGCACAAAATTTTTACTTTACAAGGGTTCATCACTGATCTTTAAGTGTATCTGCCTGAAGCATTTGCTAAGCAAGCAGAGGCAAGTGGGAAAAGCTTAAGGCGCAGAACGCCCACGTGCGAAAGACTGACGATCAGATAAATCACTATTAATTTGTCTTCTGGAGTAAAACTGGCCCTTCTACCGGCCTCTTAGCTGCTTCTCCGGCAGAGCCAGAAACACGATTTGACATGGTCCAGTAGGTTGCGTTTTCTTTCCTGACGGGGAGTTCTAGGTGACTGGCCAGATGTGCTCTCTGCACGCAGCACGAAGCGAAGTGGTTTTCAGCTGCAACATCCTGGCTTGTCTCCCGACAAGGACCGAACACGTCTGACTCCAGCAGCCCCTCCTCCACCCTGCACACCTGCTGTGGGGTCGTCGCCCTGCCAGCCGGGCCAGCCCGGGACGCACTGGTCCTCGAGAAAGTGCGCGCATGCCCAGCATCCGGCCAGCACCTGCATTGGGGGGTTCATTTTCTTCTCTCCATTTTTACTTGCTAGGACCAGTCACTATTGGTTTTGTTTTTTGTTGTTTTGGTTTTTTTTTTTTTTTTTTTTTTTTTGGTCCTTTCCAACTCTTCTCTGCCTTTCTTCTGGAATGTGAAATAGTCCTTTTGGTTGGACTCCCGTAATACCTTTTCCATCTTTAAAACCTCTTCTGAAATCAACCGAATTGTAAACATCTTCCCCAAATGCCACAGCCATTTGGCAAGCAGCCAACAGGCAATGAGTAGCCGTCCACAAGCAAAGGAGAAGTTGGATCCGCAACTGGCCGAGCGCCGC
Organism: Micronycteris hirsuta; assembly: GCA_004026765.1. Taxonomy (NCBI): domain Eukaryota; kingdom Metazoa; phylum Chordata; class Mammalia; order Chiroptera; family Phyllostomidae; genus Micronycteris; species Micronycteris hirsuta. The sequence goes on along the minus strand of PVJI01013108.1, from coordinate 2,218 downwards.
AGGCCGCGGAGGTGCGGTGAACCAACAAGCCGGGCCGTGCCCCTCTCCCGAGCGTGCTGACTTGCGCGGGCGAAGTGACCACTCTCAGGGGACGGGCTGTGCTCCCGACGAGTCTCACTCTCGACACAACAGCCACACGTTTCTTTTTCTGTAGAAACGCTGCTTGGCCACACACGCAGTAGGTAGGCCTGTGCTTGGACTTTCAGCTGAAGCCCCGTGGAAGATGAGGTCGGTGTGTTGCGTCCCGTCCCTAAGAACACTGCTGGCGGCCCTCGGGGACCCTCAGTGAGCGTCTGCTGTGTTCGTGTGACAGCGAGCCCCTGCTGGCCCTGGCCGATCTAAGCAGGTGGCTGCGCCGTCCCTGGAGCGGGGGGCTGGTGGCTGAGGGCCCGCGTAGCTGTGGCGCCGTGCGCCATTTCAGTGCGTGTGTCCGCGAGGACACCGGCTCCTTGGCCGCAGCCACGGGAGCCTTCCTGGACATCCCTGGGGAGGGACTGCTCTGCGGGAGTCCAAGGCCGAGGTCACACAGGCATGAATTACTGCGGGGCGGGGGAGGGGGCCGTGTCTGCTCCCGGACCCAGTGGCAAAGAGCACAGGGAGGACGGCTGCCAACCAAAGCTTTTGTCCAGGAATCCAGAGTGGACACTGTCCCAGCTGCCGGGGCAAAGCGTGAAAGCAGAGCGTGACCTCCAGGGACCGCGCAGGGGCCAAGTTTTCTCAACCCGGGAACCCAGGGCAGCCTCCTCCCGCCTCCTCCAGGCCTGTCGCTGGGGCCCCCGGAGACCCTGGGTGCGGGCGCTTTTGAGAAAGGTCCCGCATACGACAGGAGAGGGCACCTCGTCAGGCAAAAAGCGCCGACTCCCTCTGCTGCCTCTGCTTTTCATACTTTTTCCGGAGGCTGTGACTCAACCAGTCTGAACTTTCGGGATTTATTGGTTTCGTACATAATCTTAATCTAATCCTGCTTTCTTCCTTTCTTTGAACTCTGGCGAGGGCGACTGTAACTCGGTAAACGGCGTCGGAGCATGCGAGACTGCTGCAGGGTGCTTCCTTGTTGACCTGCTTTTAAAAACATCCCCCTTGGCTTCCTAAGCAGTTTCCACAGGAGGACAGGAAGTGGCCTTGGACTCGCTGACACCTCTTTTCTGGGTACGCCTTCTGCAGTTTTCTCGCTCTCTGTGAGTTGAATGTTTCCTTCCCTTTGAACGGGAAACGCCGCTCACTTCTTGTACTTGGCTTGGGGACAGGAGGGAGGTTTGGTTCAACGTGAGTAGCATTTTTTCCCAACCGCCTGCTGGTCTGAGAGCGTCAGCTGGTCTGAGAGTGATAGTCGAGGGGACTTCCCTTGGCCCGGTCCCCTCCACTGGGGAGCGTCCTTCCTTGGGGAGGTTGGAACGACTCTCCCGGAGGCAGGGGCGTGGGGTGGGAGCATTCTCGCGCGCTGCACCGGCTCTGGGGAACATTTGATGGCCTGGCCCAGCTTCGCAGGCCCCTGTGGTCTTTCCAGAGGCGAGATCTTAAAAGGCATGTGCGTGTCCAGGCAATAGAGGAGCCTGAGAAACACTTTGCACCGGTAACCGTGAACTCTTGGTGCTATTATTTCTGTCACCGCATTGGACCACGGATTCCTGAGCAGAGCCGACAATGGAGGCAGCCAGGGCTGCAGCTCTGAGGGAGGGAGCTCTCCCTGCAGCTGGAACCTGGGCTACCTGGGCTAGTGAGCAGTTCGGCTGCTAACCCACCGAATGACCGCCCGCTGGGGGTGTTTCCTCCCACACGCCAACCCTGTTCTGTTCTTGGAGGCTGGCCCAGGGCTTCCACTGTGCCTGGCACTCTTTATCGTCATCATCATCATCATCAGGGTTGTTACAGTCATCACTACTATTATGACCCTCCCCCGTCAGTATGACCAGCCTGCACCAGGCCAGTGGGCAAGGAGATGGAAGCCCTTTCATTTGACGAGTTTGAACCCACTGTGAAAAGGCTCCTCTGGTCCCAGCTTACTGGGCTCTCAGGGCCCGGAGGTCAGATCCCTCACTCCCCCAGGGAAGGGTAGTCCACCTGATAGGAACCGTTTTCTAACTGGCTTGAAGATGATGGTGGTGGTGGTGTTTGGAAAGCCAGCCTGTGTGTGTGTGTGTGTGTGACAGAGAGAGAGAGAGAGAGAGAGAGAAACAGAAACAGAGAGGAGAGAGAGAAACAGAGAGAGGAAGAGAGA